>OZ020195.1:2738538-2891038 GCA_963971165.1 Philopedon plagiatum
CAATATTGCCCTAATTTGTGGAAAATAAAAAAAGCTTGACAACAGTGTAATTAATTACATATTTAAACGTCAAATGTCAATTTATTAGGAACAATTTCCAACATTTTTTTTTCTTACCTCAACACTAAACACGTCGGACGCAACCCACGCCCTCTCGTGTATGATATCCTTTATCGAGACTCCTATAGATCCAAACAATTTACACAACTCGCTGATCCCACCCGGTCTGTCACTGACCGTGACCCTGCATTTGACTAAGCGACCGTCGGCTGCCAGTCCTCTTTCGAGACATCGGCCCAAGATCGTCGTGTCGATGTTGCCCCCGCTTAGAATAAGTACTACCCTGTAAACGAAAAAATAAATTGTTTTCTGTCTATAGGGAGATAAGTAATGATATGTGGCCACACTGTATATTGATTTGTCGAAGTGCATTTCAAGAAACGCCGACGGAAATAATGATCGAGTTATCCCGAGTTATTACTAAACTTTACCAAAAAGTTATCGTGAAGAACAGTTCAAATGCCAGCGTCATGTTCAATATTTTGAAATTTGGTTGCAGGGAAAGAGTCTCCCAGTCAACAAAAAGCCGTTCATGGGACGTCCCAGGGACGTCCCGGAATGTCCCATAAGATCCCATTGACGTCCCTGGGACGTCCGTTTGGAACAGGTCGGGATGTATCTGGGATGATCCCATAAAGGTTACACAGGACATATATGGGATCATCTTAGGACCTTACTAGGACGTTATAGCCACTTTTTGTGTTGTAAATCCCATTGCTGACGTCCTTGGGACGGCAACATAAGACGTCCGTAGGACGTCAGCAATGGGACCAATTTGGGATCTTTTCAAAGTCCAGGGGACGTCCCAGGGACGCCTTAGCTGGGATCGTCCCACCTGGGACGTTGGGGATCAAAATGGGACGTCCTGGGGATCTTTGTTGTTTGCTGGGTAATAGTCTATTCACTGAAAAAATTGTCATGTCATGAACACTAAATGGTATGGCAACACCGCACATGCTTTATCGTGGGATTAAAAAATTCTTTTACGCACGCGGTGCTGTCAGATTTGGCGCTTTATCACAAAGCAGACTTACAAGTGCATATGGCTCCTTACCTTTTGCCTTTAAATTCGTGTAGCTGCCCAGCTAGTATGGCCGCCAATCCACAAGCACCAGCACCCTCAACCACACATTTCTCATTTTCTATAAACCTTAAAATAGCCAGAGCTATCCACTTTTCCTTAACAACTACCTAAAAGTATAAAATATTTAAAAAAAGTAATATTAAATATAATAATCTGAAAATTCTAAACAATAACGCCCAACAGCGATGGAAAAGACGAACAAGATTATTACAAACTGAAACATGACTTGCAAAAGAATCAATAATTTTAATCTAAAGGAAACAGTATTTTTACTACGCACGATTTTTCAATCAATCAGAGTAGCTAATAAGAATCTAAAACCAACACTTACCATTTTGTCAATTAAATTCTTTGAGGTGGCCCAAGCATTAAAGCCAGCTTGAGGTACCGCCAACCCATCTGCCAAGGTTCCCTCTATTGGTGTGAATACGGGCCTGTTGTTGTTTATTGCACTGGAGTAGCTCGCACACCGTTCAGATTCCACACCCTTATAGACAAAAATAACAACTTATTATACAATAGAGAATCAAGAAATCATAACAAAATACTTACAATAATCTTAATATTAGGATTTAACATCTTTACAGCCACAGAGACCCCAGCCAACAACCCCCCGCCTCCAGTTGGTACCACTATAGCATCTATGTTAGGTACTTGCTCCATAATTTCTAAACCGATGGTCCCTTGTCCAGCTATGATGTGAGGGTGATCGTATCCGTTGATGTATGTCAGACCTTTTTCTTTTGACATCTTATAGGCTGCCTTTTTAGCCTCATCCATGTTCTGGAATGTAAAAAAAAGATCATACATGTACAGTAATAACTATTCACATCTTAAACTAGCACTACAAATTCTGGCAACACCCTGTATATTCAAGACAGAAATTACAACTACCTTCCCATACCTTTCCTTGGATAATCACGTTGGCCTTGTACTCCCGACACTTCTGTATCTTCATTATAGGAGCTATAAGAGGCATCACCACGGTTACCGGTATTCCTAGCTTGTAGCCGTGGTAACAAACGGCTTGGGCGTGGTTTCCTAGCGAAGCCGCTATGACACCTTTTTTGCGTTCCTCCGTATTGAGCATGAGCAAGGCGTACCGCGCGCCTCTATCTTTAAAACTGTAAAGAAAATATTACAGAAAACTTACAAACGGTGATACACATAAATCCTTTTGAATAGATGTGACAAAAATGTGTTAAAATCTTAGAATATGTAGTGAAGAACAGGTACATTTATTTAAATCTGTTTGATCGCCAACAATAGCTCATAAGTCTTTACAAGGAGTCGGTTGTGTTAAATTAGAGGCTCCCAACCTTTTCTGGACCACCACCTCCTCATAAGTCTTTACAAGGAGTTGGTTGTGTTAAATTAGAGGCTCCCAACCTTTTCTGGACCACCACCTCCTCATAAGTCTTTACAAGGAGTCGGTTGTGTTAAATTAGAGGCTCCCAACCTTTTCTGGACCACCACCTCCTCATAAGTCTTTACAAGGAGTTGGTTGTGTTAAATTAGAGGCTCCCAACCTTTTCTGGACCACCACCTCCTCATAAGTCTTTACAAGGAGTCGGTTGTGTTAAATTAGAGGCTCCCAACCTTTTCTGGACCACCACCTCCTCATAAGTCTTTACAAGGAGTTGGTTGTGTTAAATTAGAGGCTCCCAACCTATTCTGGACCACCACCTCCTCATAAGTCTTTACAAGGAGTCGGTTGTGTTAAATTAGAGGCTCCCAACCTTTTCTGGACCACCACCCCCTCTACAAGAAAAAAAATTCCAACGCCCCCTTTCCCATAATAGATATCAAATATTAAAATATTGTTACACTTTATCTATATTTATCTACAATGTCATTTTTGAATGTAATCAGGTTTGCGCGCAGCTTTTCGTCTCTGTTTTCAAGGAAATCTAGTACTAAGTACAGTATTTTTCAAGTATTATCCACGGCCGCCCCCCATGACTGCCTTAACGCCCCCCATTTGCCTCTGTGCCCGCTGCCGCCCCCATGGAAGACTCCAACGCCCACGGTTGGGGGGGGGGGGGGGGAGCACCGCCCCCGTTGGGAACCTCTGTGTTAAATGTATACTTAATAGCAGGATTGCCAAAATGCGCAACGTTTAACCAGCATGTTGTCATTTAATAAGGTCTGACATATTTACACTTGTCAACCCTGCATGAGGATTGAGGATGTATGAGATGTGCATCATACGAACGATGATAATAACACTCGTCATCTCCACCTTATCACTATCTTTCTTTTTCTTAACCGTGTGATTTTCCTAGCTGTTGGTGCATGCATGGCGATAGAATGATTTATGAATGCATATTTTTATCTGTTCTTCATTACAAAATCTACCGTTGAAATGGATGTGATAAGAAGACACAAGGTTGTGTAGCGATGATTAACCGGGAACGTCGACCCGTGGGACAGAGATAAAAATAACGAAGAGAGAAAGAGAGATAACATATAGGTACAATAAAATTTGGATTTTTCTTATGTATAACATGTCCCTGTTGCTTTATAGGCCAGCCTATAGTTATGAGGTTAAAACCCAAGCAAATATGTGAAAAAATAGTAAATGTCGGGTATTTTAACCTTATAGGACTGATAGTAATAAATTTTATATCTCTCCGGAAAATTACAAGCAACTATAAACAGCATGATTAGTAACATTACACTGCTCAAATCGCATAGTATAGGACAGCAGTTCAGTTATATTACTATCGACAATATGTATATCTATGGACCAACAAACACTGTTACCGAATGTGACAAATTTACAGATTTTGTAATAAAGTCAGTGTCCTACACGGGCGTGCACACTGCAGACCCAACCAGAGAATATCGGGCTTGTCTGATTCCAGATTCGGGAGTCTGGTGCAAGAAAGACTGTTACGAACGTAGACACATACCCCACCATGGAGACGAAAAGATAACAAAAGTTCATAGCCTGGAAACAGGAGATGATTGGTTGAGGATTTGGGACTGATTTGGGTTTCGGTCAGAAAAAGAATGTGGGGTTTGCATCATTGGAGGTAGTGGTGGATAGAGTCCAAATTGAAATTAAGCCCGCAGATGTTGGCAAAGGTTTGAAATTCTTCGATGGTGGACCACGCTGAGCACCCCTCGCCCGGAGATCCGAATGGAGGGGTAGTTTACCTCCGAAATTTTTTACTTCTGGGAGCGCCATCATTTTCACATCTGCTTTTTTTGAAGAGGTGGATAGTTAGAAGAGAGTCGGATTAGAAGTGACAGAAAAGGGAAAAGAAAGAATGACAGTCTGAAGAGGAATGGAAAAGAAAAACCGACTCACGCACCCATTGCTGGAAACGTCCTCTAAGATTTCACCTGCTCTACCACCTTCAACACTACCGCCAATGGTCAAAAGGCACTTTTTCGTCCATAAACTGTACATTTTTAGCTGATGCAGGCAATAATCTGTTCTTGTCCATAGATATGTCTATGCACATTACGGATATAATTTTATATTTTGGAACAAGATTAATTAGAACAATAATAATAATTGTTCTGTTATTTAATAAAATTACTGTCAACAACTTTGTTAATCTATTTAAGCATTGTGATCACGAGTACACGGAAACTTTTACAAAATGTGTAACATGAAGCAATAACAACAAAAAATATAAACAAAATTAGGGAAATAACACCGGGATTCACTAAAATGATTTAGTACTGGTTTAAATTAAGATCTTTTAGTTCATCACCTAAGTTTTGACAGGTTTTTGTCCTGTTATTGTAGGCCATAAGCTGTGCTTGTCCATAGATATAAGTACGTCAATGGCTCCAACAAAGTGCCAAAACTATCTAGTATAGCATTGTATGATTATATTCCTTCTAATTAGGGTTCGAAAGGTTTTTTTTCCATTGGCAAAGAAAATTAAATAAACACCTGGACCCATAGTCGTCCCACGTAGTGACAAATGTAAGAATAAGACAAGTAAGAGGAGTATTACAGTACGGCGACTTACCTGCCGGTGTGTTGTAGAAAGTCCTTTTTCAAGTAAATGTCCATTCCAGTCAATAGTGACATATGTGATTTCTGAAAAACACCAAAAATAAGGGAATAAACTACACTAGGGTTCAGACAGGTCCAATCGGCCCTCGACGGTTCTCTAAGTTCGTCGCTGTCATCGTTGAAAATTTCGCATTTCTAGACCCTGTACCAAAAAAGATATCAGAATGACAGTCCTTCGGACTCATGATCGAGAACAGGTTGCCCTCCATATATGTATACGTCCATCCATACACTCATACATACACATATATATATATATATATATATATATATATATATATATATATATATATATATATATATATATATATATATATATATATATATATATACGTTTGTATGTATGTATGAGTAAAAAAGCCAAAATAGGGAGTTAATTACTCGCCTTATTCACTTACTTCGCATGGTGTGTTCACAATACCACTCTTGATTTTGTAGGCAGCAGAAGTTATTTCCTCAAAACCAATTCTTACAGGATTATCAGGATTACACAGCGGATCATCAAGCATGTCTTCCTCTTCCTAAAACAGATCAAACCATAGATTTAGACTTTGAATGGTGTCGGCCTTTACTTGATGGAAATCCATTATACACATAATGATAGACAATTTTAGCGAAATTTCCACTTTTATTTAAAACTTTATAATATGACGCGTTTCGCTACGCTATAGCTTCACCGGATGTTTGTTACAGTCTGTAACAAACATACATAAACTACATACGACGCAAACATAGTCTAAATTATTGTCCACACTCACAGATGGTCCCTCCAATGCATAAAAAAACAGAAATACACAAAAATCCGTAAATACATTTAAAATATGCAAAACTTTCCAAACAATTGAGCAACAATCAACAAAAACAAAAATTTATTAAGCTTTGAAAAAGGGGTTACTTTAATTTGGCCCACAGTGTAAGTATACATATACACTTCTAAGACAGTTACTTGTTAGCCATAGAAATGGAAAAAAAATCGCAGGTAAATGCATCGGTATACCCAAAAGTTAAAAACTCGGGAAAGTAAAAAATTTGCCGGAACGTCAATGATTAGTACAACTCAATAAAAAAATGCCTTAAATGTTAAATCTCACATTTAATGAACAATGGAACATAGAAGCCGGCATAGTAACCGACAATCACACGCTACACAATCACTACAAATTGTTTATAATTAACAAACCAGTCTCGTTCGATCGTAAGACTCTCACTAGTCTCACCACTAGTTAGTTATCGGGTTAAAGGTAATGATTCTGACAAATAACAAGTTTAAAAATAGCCAGGCAAGGGGGTCTGGGTATAAACAAGATTATTATTACTAGTTATTTATTTCACTCTGATTACCACACAATGATGAAAATGACCATTTTGAAGTTCAATGTCAAAGATAAAAAAGATTTGTGGAATTTTATACGTTATAGGTGGTTATCAAATGTGAAAAAATATGTACCTATAATTGTGGGGGATTTAAACCCTCATATACTAAAATTAAATTGATGGGAGTCAATTTTAAAATTTTTATTTCAGTAGGGCTGCAAAGTTTTTAAACCTGAGCAAACCCCTAGTTTATTTTTTTTATCGTTAGTTACATTTGCTTTTGCACCTCTCCCATTCCCTTTAATCAGTTTTAAGTGATCAGAGTTCGGGCCTACTTCAAGTTAAAAAGCCTGGCCACCTGCTGGGATCACAAAAATTATTTTTCATGACTTTCTTGCAACAAAATGGTTTTAGAAAGATAAATATAAATTTTTAGACATACAGTCAGTAACACAAGAGAGTTGGCTTAATTTCTAATAAGGATCCAGTAGCAAAAAAGAAAAAGAACAAGTATATATTAATATATATATATATATATATATATATATATATATATATATATATATATATATATATATATATATATATATATATATATATATATATATGTTGCCTCTCAAGAATCGAGCTAATGCTTGTGTGTTAATGACTGTATTCTTAAGTGTTCTGGTATAATTTGATCGAAATAATTAGATATGAAACATTCTGGAATAAAATTCCTTTAAAATTCTTTGACCCAATTCTGTGTCTAGTCCATGTGATATTATTCTTTGCTCAAGATAGGAAGTTTATCAAAAAAAATCAGTCCAGGGTTATCTTTCGACCAAAAATGGGGTCACTTAGATTCTCAGATGGTGACTAATTCTAATTTTACAAAATATAAGGAATGGTGATAAGTGTAATGATGCTATCAGACTTGTACTAATTTGATAAAACGAGCGCCATAAAATGGAGCAACTCTGGGGCCCAATTCTTAAAACTAGAAAGATAATTCTCAAAATGTAAATTATCTTCTGCTGTGGACTGATTTTTCTTTTTGGAGGCATTACTTATTTTCTCTTGAAAATTAATTCCCTATTGGAATTGGGCACCTGGGATAGGCATGTGTGAAAATATGCCACTGCAAGTTCAGAAATCGGAGATAAAAATTGTGAAATTTCTGAAATTGATGGCATTCCCAGCTTTCACCTATTGTTATTCTATAATGACTCCCCTTTGTTGCCCTATTCTTATTAAAAATATACAAATGTGAAAGCACAAAAAGTAAATTTAAAAAAACAATACTTGCCTTAACATCAGCGATCTCAGAAGAAACTTCAGAACCAATACTTGAAGCATATGAATATTCCATTATCAGGTTCTGTTGCACTTCTAAAAAATGTAATATACTAAAATTAAATTAATTTGAACTAAGCTGTTGCCAAGTAGGAGAATAATCTCTAAACCTTAAAGACAACTAAAGAAATAAACTACTTTAGAATTAAAAACGTTTATAAAAATTTGCACTCTAAACTAAGTGAATGTGTTGTTATCAATAATAAAGTCAAATATATTAAGTAAGGGTCATGATGATCACTTAACTGATTGATAAACTGGATAAGAGATAATTTGCGTATATTAAGTAATTTATAGAGGCAACAATAAGGTTTTAGATATCAGTAGTAAACAGGCAGACCAGAAACATGCATATTCCAAGGATAACGGCTTCTTATAAAAAATTGTAAGCTGCAGCTTCCAATTCTCAGAAAAATTGGTACTCACGTTGATAACTGCAGAGGGTTGATTCTCTTTTTAAATTTGGTTTTAAAAAGAAATAATTAAAAGTTAACCAAATACAAAAATATACTTAAAAAAGTTGGGTTAGTTTAGTTGTCAGTGCTCACTGTTGCCAACAGCATAATAAAAATGTAGAAACGTCGCTGTCACCACCGCTAGTAAACAAAAAGTCAAATGAACAGGAATTTCTTTATGTCTTAAATAATCATCAATTGATTTAATAAAAATCTTTTTCAACATATACATTTTCGCTTAAACTATTATTGGCCGCAAAAGTCCTACATTCAAAACGGCGGCGTATTGAACTCGATCTTTATCTTCTGGCCTTTGACCAGCTTTTAAAAGTATTGCAGCTGTTGCTACATACTTATTACTTATATACCTTTTAAAAGAATTACATTTGCTTTTAAATTTTTTGAGGTTTTGTTATAAAATATTAACAAGAAAAACCGAGTTTTATTAAAATTAAAAAGAAATGATGGAAACAATTTTAAAACTAAGAAATTTCAATGATATAAAAAAATGTATGACGATAAAGGATGCAGATTCAACGAAGACCATTGAAGAACAGGTACGTGGGAGTTGATATCTATAAAGAAATCACATTTTTTTTTTCAAAAGCTTGTCTATTCTTATCCGTTTTTATACCTAGCTTACGTTATTTTGTAGATTACAGTTGAGAAATCTATATTAAAGAAATTTGAAGACGTACAAGCATCATTACGTGTTAACCCAAATTTGCCAGAGTTGCTAAAAGAACAGCATAAAAAGTATTTGTCGGATTCCCTGGTGTATCTTTCATCCAGTTACGAGGTAAAATATTAATATATTACTTGTTTGAGGCTTAAATTTGCTTATTTAAATTTATCTTAAAGCAAGTAGGAGTACAAAAGATATTTATTATTATATTTATAGATCTTATCTTTGTTGACAAAGCTTAAGTAGAAATGTTTTCTAGGCTTTGGATGCGAGTCGTCCATGGTTGTGTTACTGGATACTCCATCCCTTGGCCTTGTTAGGAGTTAGAATGGAAGATAGTTATAAAAGTAAAATTGCACAGTTTTTAGCAAAGTAAGTGAAATATATAGCTTTTTTTTTGCACAGGTTTTGTATATAGAAGGTTTGTAATCTATTTTCTTTAGATGTCAGAGTTCTGATGGAGGATTTGGTGGGGGCCCTGGTCAGTATCCTCATTTAGCCCCTACATATGCAGCAGTAAATGCCTTGGCAATCTTGGGAACAGAAGAGGCATTTAAAGTTATAAATAGGTAAGCCTATATTTTTGAATTATAATATTACAGCAAGTTTTTATTTGGACCAATCACAGTTCAAAGAATGATGTCAAAAGTATAGTGCATTTAATGATTGGTCCCAAGAGGGCCTTATTTTTTATTTATACTGAATTTTTCAGGAAAAAGTTATATGAATTTCTCCAGACTGTAAAGCAACCTGATGGATCTTTTGCAATGCATATAGGTGGCGAAGTGGATATAAGAGGAGCATATTGTGCACTGTCCGTTGCTAGTTTGACTGGAATAATGACCAATGATTTAGTTAATAATTCTGCAGAATGGATAGTCAGGTAGAATCATTTAATTCAAAGTAAGAAGTTTTCGAAATTCTTTATACATTCTCGAAAGGAATGAAATATTGCACTTCCTATTAGTAGTATTTTTTCGCAGCGCAGCTCTGCTCGTGGCGTGACACGCGTGTTCTTTTCATTTTATGTTTGTTGCTCTTGGGTTACTCAAGTTCAATCCCCCCCCCCCCCCCGCCCTCTCATGCCACACCTCCCGTTATGGTGCATGAAGCCTTTTTTTTTAGGATAATTAGGTTATATTGTGAATTTTTGCAACAAAAATTGCAAAAAATATATTTTAAAAACTTGATAATTAAATTAATATGTTTTGACAGTTTTCCTCCTGTCACTCTTAATAAATCATAAAAATCTTGTCAAATTAGACTCGTCTTATCAGTAGTGAATCCCGCCGACAATAGATTTTTAATAAATTGATACTATTCATGTTTTAGTTGTCAAACCTATGAAGGAGGTTTTGCGGGATGTCCTGGTTTAGAAGCCCATGGTGGTTACGCGTTTTGTGGTTTAGCAGCTTTAGTTATATTAAATAAAAGTCATTTATGTGATAGTCAAGCCCTGTTGGTAAGTATCTATGTTAGGAACGCCCGGTATAAGTTGATATTAATATACAAAGATTGTAATAAAATTGTAGTTAAACAATATTTTTTAGAGGTGGTTAGTACAGAAGCAGATGAAAGTGGAAGGAGGCTTCCAGGGAAGAACCAACAAGTTGGTTGATAGTTGTTACTCTTTCTGGCAAGGAGGCGCATTCCCTTTGATATATACATTATTAGTAAAAGGTTAGTTAGTTGAACGGTTCCCTTTTATTGTTAAAAATTTAAACTTCTATTGTGTGAGCTAGCGGAAGACATTGAGTATAAATAATTTTTAAATTGACTTTTGATTCTTTTTTGTAGAAGGAATCAGACCCCATGATCACCTCTTTGACGAACGCGCTTTGCAAGAATACATTCTAATATGCTGTCAGAACCCGCAAGGGGGAATGGTAGACAAGCCGGGGAAAGCTAGAGATATCTACCATAGCTGTTACGCGATAAGCGGATTGTCGATAGCACAACATTTTTTAGACGAAAAACATGTGGTGGGGACGTATAGGAATGAATTGGTGAGTGCCGAGTAATTTTATATTGAAAATATTGATTTTTAGATTTAGGATCTACTAACTATAATTATCTTTTTAGGCTAGCACACATCCATTGTACAATATCAGACCAGACCTAGTGAGAAAAGCTTTATTGTACTTCCATAGTTTAGGACCGCTGTCGAGGCACGGAACTACATGACACCACTTATATAAGCACCAAAATTCCGCTTTTTCCAAAATGCTGCCGTTACTTATTTTTTAAAGTGTACATTTTACTCGTAGGGTTTAAGCCGTATCCACAAGTTTACACGATATACTATGTATTTTCTTACTTTTTTTCTATCTTTGTATTTCCATGTATATTTTTATGGAATAGATGTAGAGGTAGAGATCTTAAATGTGTAGGTTTTGGAGCACTCTAGCTTTATATTCTTGTGGATGACCTTAATATTAAAGTGCTAGTGATTTTTCAGTTTTAAATTTTGTTTGTTGTCTGAGGTTTAAATACATTTGAACTATTTTTAAATTACTGATGTTTTATTTATGACTAGCTTTCGCCAGTGGCGGCTCGTGTGTGAAGCGGACGCAAAAAAATACTAAGCGACGAATTCTCCATTTTATAACAAAAGAATTTTAGAGTACTTAGCAAAGCCCACCTACTTTTCTCTCCAAATCCGAAATACAATCTATTGACTCATGAATTTTCTTAGAGTTAGCAGAAAAACTGAAGAAATTTTTTTATAGTGCTTTTGAATGTTTATCTGCTTATCGATATAAACGCATCGAAAAGTTCTTTAAAATTGCCATGATTGTCCGCATTGCCAGGTAGATATTGGCAATGCGTCCAACAAAAAGTACGAAGTATGACAATCTCAGGGGGGCCCCGGGCCCCCTGGTCATCCCCTGCGGGCGTCCATGCCAGTCGCCAAATAACACTTTTATTGTGAATTAAATAAACGTCTAGGTGGCGCTGTAGCGTAGCCCACGTTTATTTTACACATCCATTCTCAAATATCTACAAATAAATTTTAGGAAGTTTGGCAACAACGCTAATCAGCAAAATTAAACTGATCAAAAAATGAAGTAGACAGCAAAGAAAGTAAAATTATGTAGGTATGCCCCTGCTGTAACAGTAAAAACATTTTCTCTTTTAAATAACCTATTTGCCAAGAAGGTTCCAAGTTTTTTGGCATCTTGCCTATATTACCCAAAGTATCCGGTAATATATTTACAGCACTGAGCTTACAGCGACTGAGAATGTGTGTCACAGCTGTCACAGAACTGTGCGCCTATTGGCGACTAAAATTAATAAAGCCAGCTGCAATCAGCTGATTTTTAACGGGGAAGAACTAGACGACAAAAGAAGGCAAATAACCCGATGAGACGAAATGAAAACAGTCCCCGTTATAGCAGTTAGCAAATCGGCTGAAGAGGAGGCCACCTGAGACGCCAACCGCATTATCTTTATAGTAATAAACTATAACGTTGTAGAATCCCAAAAACATGGATGTTTGTGTTTTTCAATTGATGATCGGTGTATGATACAAAAGGCAACCACAAATACTCAGCGACATACTTCAAGAACCCTATACCGCAACGTTGCCACATCTACACAAATTCATTTTCACCCCGCCATCTGTCAAATGACAAATCTGGCACACGGCCGCACGTCTTTTTTTATTATTGTGTCATTGAGTTCGTCGTGAAAGGATTGTCGCGTGGATTTTTATCAATTTTACGTGTTTTTCTCGCGGTTTTTGGAGAAAATGTGTTTTGTCAAGTGAACAGTGAATTTTTTTGTGACATAGTGACACAAGACATCGAAAATGATCGCCAACGGGCACAAAGTAGGCGATGGATCTTGGGATTTGAGGGTTTTCGTCACCGATTTGCAAACCGAGAGGCAAATTAGAGTTAAAGGAGATGTGCACATCGGCGGGGTCATGCTTCGGCTCGTCGAAGACCTAGGTAAGTCCATTTTAAAACTACTTTTTCGGCTAAAAACGGCATAAGCTTCATGCACTTGCACCTGGTGCAACAACTTCTTTGATCTCGAATTCCTGGAATTCGCAGTGAGATTCCTTTACATATTACACGAATCTACACTGAAATCACTAAATAAACAATTTCTGGTTTTGTCGCCTTCAGCATGTCGTCATCGCTATTAAAGTAAACAACGTTACATTATGTTATTGGCAATTAAAAAGGTGTAAAAACGAAAAATGTTGCCCTAACCTATAAAGGAGTGTAAGATGATCCAAGTGGGCGTTCATCTATCTGTTGGCCGATTGTTTTTATAAAATATTGACAATAAAATTCGGGAAAATTACCACATCGGACAATAAAAGTACTTTCAGTTTGTGTTCAAAAGTGTTTAAATAAAAGTTGGCGTTTTTTTAATGAGATAATGCCTGGTTTTTCAAGGATTAGTAAAGAACTTACATCCCGCGGAAAAGGGATACCTATACGTAAGTAATATATTTGTAGGTATACAATATCAGCTTGCAGATCATGGACTGTAAGTTAATACTATGCTCTGTTGTAACCATAGCAACTGTGCATAATATTCGCTTACAGCCCAATGCCGCCAATGCCCATGGACTGTAAGCAAGCAAATATTATGTTCTGTTGTATCGGTAGATTACCCACTTCTTTATAGATTCCGCTTCTTACTTAGGTACCTATATATTTATTTAAGTTTTGTTACTAATGGAAAGCTTACCACGCGGGTATTGAAAAAAACATCAATTTTCATAAAAATGCGAGAGAATGTCAACCTTCCATTGGTCAAAATTCATTATAGGCTTTATCTAAACATGTCACACTAATTTTTTTTTCGTAGCAAGAATGTTTTTCCAAGGACTTGATTGCTTCTGTTGCACGAAACTGCACGCACTTGCACTTTTTTTTTTAATAATTGTAGAAGAAGACACCAATTAGAAAAAATCAGTGCAGGTTAGTGCAGTTTAGTGCAACACGAATGAACAAATCTTAAGTTCTAGGACAGTTCTCATTTTTGAATCAAAACAAAAACAATTTTGAACCAAAAAGAATATCGTTACCTATAATAGTATTCTCAAAATGTCAGTTACGCTAATCCAACCAACCTCGTAACGTAACCAATTCAGCACACATCATCCCACACATCGATCCGAATTTATTATTGTAACCGGCGTTAATTGAAAAATACTTTTCCTCAAATTTTTCTCCGTAATCTCGGTCATATTCCACTTTTTCCCGCCCAGGCACCACGCACCAGAATGGCAGAATGCAGCGGATCGAAAGGTGTTAGTCCGAGAGCGTTAGACCGTCAAATTTCCTATGTATGAATAACAAAAAAACCTTTGTGTGCGTAAATGTTTAGGAAAGCACTATGATACTGAACAGTAAAGCTCGTTTTAAGCCCTTTCGTTGACAGAAAATTTCAATTTATGTCCCTTTTATAAATTTTTTTTATTTGATCAACTGTATCTTCTAATCTAAGGCGAATTTCCGCGAATATTGCTTCTGCCCACAAACTAATAAAAAGTGAATTTAGACAGAAAATTTCAATTATTAACTTAATACATAATTATTAAATTATCAACTGCCTTTTTCTTTATAAAATTCATAGTATATAAAACATGGATTTATATAAAACCTATTTTGTTTACTATGCTTACACCTGTCAAATTAGAGCGGTCTAAGCGCTAGTGAATCTGGCCGTTGGATTTTTAAAAACATCGGTTTTAAGATCCAAAAATAACAATTTGCCTTATTAAAAGAGGATTTAAGAGCATCTGTATAAATAGAAAGAAATTTATACTTCCAGTCGTTTTTAGCAGTCAAAGAGAAGTGTTTATGTATAGGAGGCGATATTAAATAAATAGCCCGGATAATAACTGGAATAGATTCGGGACCCTGTATTAGTGCTTTTTTAGTATTTTTTACTCTGTGAAATTAGTGGCGCGCGTAGTTATAGTTTGTTTTTTATTTTCTCTGTACCATTTGGAATTTACATTCCGTAGTGTATATATATGAAATAAATAAATAAAATAAATAAATAATTGCAGTATTTAAGGGTGGATATTCCCTGTATAAAATTCCCTGTAGTTCGAAATACCGACAAGAATCTTCTTACCGTCGGTACTTACGATACCTACTTATTGGAGTAGGGGATGGAGATGATTTAACATTCTTTGAAGCCAAAACAAACCATTCTAAGCGACTGTAAACACAGTTTGTAAACATTGCCCACATCTTATTTCTTATTTTTGTACAAAAAATTCGTTAGAAGCATCACAAGATTTACTAAAAGTCATAAAAGCCCCAAAATATTTTATTTTTCCGCTAAATAATAATAAATTTAAGTTAAAAAGGATTTATTATTTATAGGTTATATTATTTCTAAAGGTTTATTTAAAGTCGCTCCGAGTCATTTATAAATCTATAAGTGGCACTTTTTCTTTTCTAGTTCATTAGACAAAGACGTACGTGTAACCGAGTGTTCAGACGTATTTCCTAAGCAACCAGCAGCGACAGCAACACTTCTGAGCTCCAACACTCCAATGCTATCTTATCTCTTTCTACTACCATTCTTGATTCAATTGCGTATTTCCTTAAAGTTCGTAAACTAGACCTCTAGGGTAAATGTTTTCATAACAAACAACAAATAAAAAGGCTTCACGTTCGATACGCTCGCAGTATACGGACACCGAATCCTTTCTAATTCATCCATGGTGTGATTCTATATTCCCGCAGACCCTCGCCTTAATGCACCGACATAAATATACCTTTAAGTTTAAAAATTTTAAAGCCAATTAAATTCAAAAGTTAAGTAACTAACCTCTATTTTTAACTAGAACGACGACGTCTGAACTCATTTGCCAACGAGTGCCAACGACTATTCATTAAAGAGAACAAGCGAGTTCTAATTTTACCGTCAGCTGTAAGAACTAAAACATTATTTGCGATGGATTGGTTGTTTTGGATTTGTTTATTTTAAAAATCACATTAGTCCTGTTTCACCGGATAATTGATGTAAATAAATTTTGTGGAATTTTTTATTCAAATTTCATATGTGACCCGGTTTCTCACTGTTTTTGCTTGATAAAAACGAGATTTTTGCAAATGCTGCTTGTGTTCGGTAAAAACAAAGGCCTTTTGCTATAAAATCATAAAACTTACGGCAGTATTTTATCAGGTTAGAAATTTAATTTTTATAACAATTCCGATTCAACTTTTACAGTAGACAACAAGAAATACTCGCACAAACAAAGCCGACTGTGATAAAATATTTGATTATTATTTTTTATTGGCAACAACGTCGTTTTTATTTGTCTTTTAGTAATGCCCCTTTTGCTAACAAGGATAGAAAGAAATCGGATTCCGCTGGGAATTTTATCAGGAAAGAAACGAATATTGCGATGACTAATCTTCCGAAGTATATAACCAGCAATACTTCTACAAGCAGAGAAGGTACGATAAAAATTTGAAAAAATTATTTTTTTATTTGTCTTTGTCTAATGCACTTTCGCCAAAACGGATACAAAGAAATCTGATTCCTCCGTGATTATCAGGAAAGAAAAGATGAATATTGTGATCACTAAAATATGTTCTCGTGTAAATTGTCCATGGAACTGACCAATAAGGTGAATTCTCGTTTAATTCTTTTTTCTGTCATCATTCTCACATAAAATTGGATACAATATAGTGTGTGGCCTGCAATAAGAAATATGTTTGTCTACGCCTATGACTGCTAACGATTGACGGCTGAAAGTTACCAGTAGCCCACGCATAATCGATAATGTAAAGACGAGAAGATTTTAAACCCACATGCAGTATCTAATTGGGCCAATGTAGAACCATGTTGGGTAACAAGGTAAAGCAGGCATGTTACTAAACTCAAAATGAGTAGATTGGTACAGTTTTAGGTTTTGGACAGAAAATAAAAACCACCGGTATAATACGGGGTGTTCAGAAATGCATTAGTAAACTTGGAGACGTAATGTTATATGGAATAATAATTGTAGTACCTGTGGGTAGTACTTCCATAAAGGAAATTTCAATATACCTACTCCGAGATATAATAGTTGTGCAAAGTATGATTTTTGAAATTCTCTTGTCATACTGGAATTAATCTTTCACATATTAAATTGAAATTTTGCATACCTACAAAGTTTTTTGGGGTTAAATCAAGTATGGGGAAATGTTTCAAATTTTATCTGAACCCTAATATAGAATTACCTCTCCAAATTTTCTAATGCACTTTCCGAACACCCTGTATAAATGCTTATCAATATTTTTCGCGGTTTTCAAACAAATGCAATGTTTATTTATAGTTAAACGTTAAACAATGAAAAGTATTTATAGAGGAATCGAAGTGTGTGGCCATAAAGAAGAGGAACAAAGAGGCATAAATTACTAGCTTAGTAAACAACATGCGTATATAGAAGAAATAACGCATAATGAGATTTATATTTCTACAGAAAGATTAAAAGGAAATACCTATAGGAGGCGCCTAACAGAAGTCCTTATTTAAGAAAAAACTAATGGTATCTTTCGACCAACTCGTGCCTGTATACCCTGGCTTCTTAAAAATTTTCTTATTATTGTTACATGGATAACCTTTTTGTAATATCTGGCTTAACTTTTCACTGTATCTGTCGCAGTAGTTTGCCGATTTTGACTAACTTTTCTTAGTATTTCTTGTTTCTCTCGAAAAGTCAGTACTTTTTCTTCCTCTCCCTGGCAAGGTTTTTGTTGTATGGATTGTTTCATATTTTTTTATAATATATTCAACTGTTGACCGGCTTCTTCCAACAATCTTTCATTTGTCTCTTTGAGATCTTCCTTCTTGATATAATTTTATTATGAAATGCCACTGCTTTTTCATGTCTCTACACCGGAAAATAAAAATAGTTGTTTTTTAAAGGAAATAATTGATCACCATCGATGCTAAAAAAATAACGAATTATTTGTACCAATGGACGCCGGGCACTGCTCTTAATTGTTTAACATTCTACGCCAACGCAACCGGTACGTATTATATTGCGGTGTGTATAATTTCTATATGGCATGTAGGTATTCTTATTCCAAATATGGAGGTGTTTTATATTCACTCGCATTTTTGTTTACCCACTTGTTTGGATTTCTCTTTAATGTGTTTATCATGGTACTACGCTGCTGTTTGCACAACAATTGCCGTAATAAAATAAAGTAGGTACTTTTTAAACGGGTACGGGGACGATATTTGAAGTGGGTACGTCATACTGCGGCAAATTTATGTAGTAACAATGTATAATACAAATATATCAAATGTAGTTTCGAAGAGTGGTTAAAAAAATTCGAAAAGTTGGTTTCCGAAAAAAAATCTCTGAAACTGGGAACTTTAAATTCAGCATAATTATCCTCATAAGAAATAAACAAACACGTGTATGTTCGTTTTTTTTAAAATTCAACCCTTAAAAAAGGTGTAAAAGCGGTAAAACCTACTGCGTACTCCTAAAAATCTGAAAGACTAAATAAAGTTCCTATAAATCCACCAGCTGTTTTCACGGTAGTAACGACATTTCTACATAATAACCATTTATTTATAGATTTGATGAAATATCAACGACTTTTGCGAAATTGTCTCTTTCTGCATGATATGACCAAATCGGAATAATTCGATTATATTACACTCTCCTTTTAAGGTGGGTTCACACGAAACAATTGTCGCTTCGACGAAAACGCTTTCTATGCCTACTACGACCCACGGATGCATAAAATAAAAATGTGTGTGTATAATATCTATTAATTTTTATTAAAGATAAAACACTTCGTATATAGGGCGTTGATTTATTTATTTCAAGGCATTAAGGAAAGTTCTGCACCTGGAAAATGAGGTCGTGTACCTACTTTCACAATAATAGGTAATTCTTTTAAAACTACATAGTGTTTTTTCGTTAAAAATGCAGCTGTAAACTTTGTAATAATACGTTGGTTAACTGGTCTTTTTAAAATCTCCTATGACAAGGGTATCTTTCCAGACAGCTGGAAGACTGCTCGTGTGCAGTCTGTTCCGAAGAAAAGTTCCAGATCCCTTCCATCCAATTATAGACCTGTCTCTCTTCTCTCCAATGCTTTAAATTCCTTATGAATATTGAATACATTACTTTTCCCTTCTCTTCAGACGCCCACGGTACGTTAGTACTTTGACTTAAAAGTATATTATGTGGGCTGTCGGAGATAAAAAAAAAATACCAACGTTAAACAGGGTCAAAAACAACTCATTTATCAAATTACAAATAGATTGGTACTCAATTTGATGACGTAATAATTAGATAAACTCGAATAATTATACAAATCACATCGATAAAGCTATGAATGAAAATCCTGTGCAAATAAGTATAGTAAAAATGTTTAAAGGTGTGTAAACAAAAATAGCATGGGTGGGCCTGCTGCTGTTTAGGAAAATCGAAATCGAGAACGTAGATTGACAGCTGCTTACATTCTAAACAAATACTGCGAAAGACTGCCAAAAATATTCGTCCTATATTGATTTTGATGTTGTTACGGATACGCATTATCGGCTAGATTTCTCTTAGATTGAACATGACAGCTATATACCATTTCTACATTGGGCTTAAGAAATATTAAAAAAAAAAGAGAGAGGGAGAGAGAGAGAGAGAGACGTAATTGATCTAAATTGGATACGGTATAGAATTCCAGGGCTGTAAATCAACTGGGAAGAAATACCAAAAAATTCCAAGCAATTTCTAAAAAAAAATGCTATAAAATACCAAAAGAATACCTACAATAACCCTGCCAAAAATTTTAAACAAAAAGATTTCAAAAATTCCAATGAAATGTCAAAATCTCCTCTCCTTTTCCTAGAGGTAAACCACTGGGCCAATTTGTACGCTAGAATTCCAAAAAGAAAAATGTTCCTAAAGAAATGCTAGATGATTCCAAAAAATACCTCAAAAGGAAATACCAAAATTTCTAAGAAATTCTAGCACCTTGTACACTACTATTGCACAGCGGTTTCTAGGTAAAAAAATACATCCATTTGAGAAGAAAATGCCAAAAAATTCTGAGCAATTTCCAAAAAATAATACCAACTATTCCAAGCCATAAATTCCAAAGAAAAGAGAAAAATTCCAGCACCTTGTACACAAAATTTCACAGCGGTTTTCCTAGAGGTAAACCACTGGACCGATTGCGTACGCTAGAATTCCAAAAAGGAAAATATTCCAAAAGAAATGCTAGATGATATAACTTCCAAAAAAAAAAGAGAAACATTTCAGTACCTTGTCTACTTAGATTTCACTGCGGTTTCTATATTGATTAAGATGTATGTAGTTGATAGATGGTGGACTAATAAACACAATAAAATAGTGATGTATTTAAAATACTGTATGACAGAATTAACAAAGTGAAACAAACTAATTTACACGGATCAGTGATTAAAGGAAATTTAACGGCTTATTTCGAATTTGTTACGACTAAGCACAGGCCACGGTTGTATAAATGCGTAATGTCATAACAAACCGCGACAGGACAATAAAAGTATGACAGCGCTGAAAGTTGGAACAAATTGCTTGGAATAACGTCTGGATAGAATTCGGTTAAGTTATTTTTATGTTCTTGTTTTCACTGCATGTAGTAAGTTTTTCTGTGAAATGCAGGCCTTCGAGTTAATTTTTTTCAATGAAATCACTAAGTTAAACCCGAATATACTTGTAACCTGGTTTTTTAATTAGGCGTTAATAACTGACTTTGAACAAGAGGAGATGACACCATTCATTTGTAAAAAAAGTCTGTTCGAAGATATACCGTTTGACAAATCGACTGCAATAATTGCCAAACCTGTATTTTCAGGGAAAAATATAACGTTTATATACTCGTAACTATAAATACTATAAAACTTTACACGCAAAACTTTACGTCTTGACAACTGTTTAAGCTATGAATGAACGGGACTACGGCACGTGCTACGATAAAAAGGCGACTTTGCCCCTCTCACTCTAAATTTCGCAACCATGCATAAACGTTTTTTTATGTAGATACGTTTTTATTACAAATATAGGCCATTCTGAGCCAAACAAACCCACTGAACATTTCTAGCTATTAAAAAACATATGCCGCTTTTATATTAGTGTAGGGTGTAGATATACACAAACTGATTTCTGATGGATTTATTTGATTTTGTCAAATTTCCATTGAGAGTGAAAAACCACAACTAACATAACTTTGTAGAATGGATTTGTGCCAAGACATGTGTCGTCGTATATACGCGTTTATTTAAAGATGCCTAGAAGAAAAAACATACTGAAATTATAATAAAATCATTTAGGAACTGGCGCCAAAGAGGTTTAAAATAGATTTAGCAACAGTTTAAAGTAAATGGTCCTTATTGTTCTTTCTTTATGAACAAAATTCGGTCAAGTGTTAACCTGAGCAAACCTCGGCCGCCCGATCTCCGCCCATCTGCCGCGCTACCCGCCACCGACGGCACTAACGCCGTTTTACATCGCGTATGCGCGGAGCTGAGTGATGGGCGTTTTGACTGAGCCAAATTAAAAATTTTGAAAAACGTGTAAGGACAAAAGTTGTTCCTTACATTCCGAGAAATATTTTTTGTCGACAATTTTTTTCTCCAAAATCAATGGTTCAGCAGTTATAACGAAGTAAACAATTAAATTGTTTGTAACAATTATCGCGCTAGAGTTTCACACCTAATTGTCAATGATCATTATTTTTTCAGATTTTTCTGAGCGGTCCTTTTGGTGGTAAGGGTGGGGGACAGCAATTTTTAAGCATTTTTATTCGAAAAATGATTTAAAAAATGCATAAAAATACATCATATATTTTGTTGAATTCGTGCTTCAATAAGCTTTAATTTAATTTTTTGCGAATAATTTCACTTAGAACATATTTTTTCATAAGCTGTATCTTTGAAAAAAGGTATTTTCTCAAAAATGTACCTACTTTTATTAAATTTATACAAACTCCACAGAACCTACCATAAAGATTTCATTCATTCAGGTCATGAAACCTCATCTTGAGCAGCTAGACGCGTTGATGCAAATAAAATCCACCCGTAAATAAATCTGAGCAAATACCTACGGCTTCCGACACTTAAGGCACTTTCTTATTGCATTAGAATTTATCACAATTTATACACAAGTCAATAAGCTCAAAGAAATGGAATAATCATCAATAATTAAATTGTAGAAAATATCACTCACTGTTTTAACAAGTTGTCAAAGTCAAAGTTAAAATATGCTTGATTGTTAAAAAATATAAAATATTTTATATTTAAGATTTAACTACATATATAGAATAAAAGTGAAATTTCGTAACAATAATGATAAAAATGATCTGTGAAAATCTCGATGAAGATTATCTCGAATGTACTCCTCCAGAGGTAGCAGGAAAAGCCGTAGAAGTATCCCAAAATCTCCTTCCTTCGGTTTCAAGAGAAAGATTTAGCATTGCTGCAGTTGTAGAAAAACTAGAGTGTACCGGGTGTCCAATTTTCGTTGTCATTGCGGGGTATCTCCGTTGTTAGTAAAGATAGAATGATGCGGTTTTCGCAAACCTGGGCCACTTTTTCGAGAAACGAAAGATGCCATAATCAGAATTATCCTAGCCCTCTTGGTTTTTGAGCTACAGGGTGAAATTGAAAATTAGCACTTTTAAGACATACCTCGTATCTCAGCTTCCTGATAACCTATCGAAAATGTAAAAACGCATTCTTATAGAACTTTTTACGTAGAATTCAGTGGCGTACTTTAATTTTTTTTTGGGCTACTATTTTCGAGATTCGACCCAAACTTTGGTTTTTTTAAATGGAACACCCTGTATATTTTTATGCCATTAGATTGCATTAATTTTTGTCGTCAAAATGGTATAAATAGTTTATAATTATTATTTTTGCAAATGGTAAAAATTTAAAAAAATGATAAATTTGATGTGTTATTTTTATATAGTTGGCCGTGATTTGTGTTTTAAAATCCCTACAAATATTTTGTATGTTCTATTTCGATTATTTTAATAAAATACAAGAAAGGGACGCAACAAACTTATTATAAAAATATTTTTTTTTATGTTCTATTTTGATGATTTTAAGTAAATACAATAAACAAACATAACAAACTTATTATTTTAACATAAGCAAAGAAAATTAAAAGAACTGCTCGAAATGGTTGCCATTTTCTCTCACACATTTTTCACACAATGTAGTAATTCTGCGCAGTGAATTTAATATTGGTGCGGGATGCGTTTGTATTTGTCTAAAAGCCTCTTGAGTGGCATTACAAAGATCTTCAACTGTGTTGTGTCGAGTTTTATAAATTAAATTCTGTAAATAGCCCCACAAAAAGAAGTCTAACACAGATAGGTCAGGAGACCTAGGAGGCCATCTAACAGGTCCGTGCGTGCCAATCCAACGTTCGACAAAATGTTCTTCTAAATAATGCCTAACAATTTGGGCATTATGTGCTGGAGCACCATCTTGCTGGAAATATATATATCGGCGATTCGCTAAAGGAACATCTTCTAATAGTTCTGGAATAATAGTTTCTAATATCTGAAGATATCGCTGTGCAGTGAGGCCACCATCAAAAATGTGATATTTGATTTTCGCTCCTAATATAAAACACGCGACACTAAACCCAAATCTTCCCTGTCGCTCACGTGGAAATATAAGATGTTGATTTTCATGTGACCAGTATCTAATATTTTGTCGGTTGAATACCCCGTCGCTACGTATATAACATTCATCTGACCAAATAACAGTCCTTGCAAAATGTAAATCCTGATTTATCCTTCCTAAATACCACTGACAAAAATTCATACGCTTTTCAGCATCTCCAAAATGTAAATGTTGGACAATTGTTGTTTTATAAGGCTTATATTTATGTTTTCTTAATATCGTTTGAACGCGGGACTTTACTACGCCCACTTCCGTCTCAATTGTTCTACAAGAAATTGCAGGCGTTACACTTACAAGCCCCAAGACATTAGTTTCATCCACATCGCGATTCTCTTTATTGTAGATTTTTGATCTCGGCTTTTTAAAACAACCAAAATTGATCAAATTTGATTTTAGTCTATAAAATATCCTTTTATTTGGATGCCTTCTGTCAGGATACCTAGTAGGAAGTGATCAAAGTAAATTAGAGCTAATACTGTAGATATAATTAAATTTTAAAAAAATACCTGTTCCTATAAAGTTCGTCTGCTGCATTTACATTTTCATGGCACTCTATGAAACAAGTCAGCATATTATAATACTCAAAATTTTCAAATACTTCATTTACATTCATTCTTAATGTTTAGAACTAAAAATAATACTTTCAGTCTGACAGAAATGTTGACAACTATAAATATTACCATTTTAAACACAAATCACGGCCAACTATATAAAAATAACACATCAAATTTATCATTTTTTTAAATTTTTACCATTTGCAAAAATAATAATTATAAACTATTTATACCATTTTGACGACAAAAATTAATGCAATCTAATGGCATAAAAATATACAGGGTGTTCCATTTAAAAAAACCAAAGTTTGGGTCGAATCTCGAAAATAGTAGCCCAAAAAAAAAATTAAAGTACGCCACTGAATTCTACGTAAAAAGTTCTATAAGAATGCGTTTTTACATTTTCGATAGGTTATCAGGAAGCTGAGATACGAGGTATGTCTTAAAAGTGCTAATTTTCAATTTCACCCTGTAGCTCAAAAACCAAGAGGGCTAGGATAATTCTGATTATGGCATCTTTCGTTTCTCGAAAAAGTGGCCCAGGTTTGCGAAAACCGCATCATTCTATCTTTACTAACAACGGAGATACCCCGCAATGACAACGAAAATTGGACACCCTGTACAAGTCGTTTGAAAATACCTTTTCACACTCGTTCGACTTGTGGCCTTCGCCTTTGGCTTAGGCCCACAAACGTCTCACTCTTGAGAAGAGTCGTTTTCAAAACTTGTCCAATATACTATTCTTTCTGCAACCCTTTGTTATAATTGTATCTCTATAAATCAGATTTTCTCGATGTAAATAGGCCATTAGGCGAGCTAATCAAGAGGCCATTGAGGAAGTATTTGAAGGAAAATGGCATCGCAAACTTGAAATCTGCTCTGGCCTGCTTTCGGGCCAGGTTCGACGAACTAAGCGACTGACATTAAGGATTTTCAATTTTCATTCCGGTAATATCCAGGTTATAATCGCGAAAGAAAGAACAATAGACTAAGGGAGTTAAAAAAAGAGTTCCAGAAATAAATGATTAATAAATTTAATTCTTCGCACTTTTCATACATTCTTCTTTGCCTCTGAAGTGTATTTATAATACTTTTTAGCATCATTTTCGTTCAGATTTCTTACTTCATTTCTTTCCTTCCTTTGAATTTCTTCTATATTTTCATTATGATTGCCCTATACGACATTTTTCAAATTTTTTTTTTTTTTTTTATTGATAAAGCCTGCGGCGTTTACTGTTATTAAAACTGGTCTGCAAGACCAACCATTAATTTTTCTCTAAATTCTTAAAAACTAAAATCAAATGATGAGAAATATATCTAAAGGTGTGAGGTCTGGGCTATTTGCCGGCCAATGTAACGTTCCATATCTTCCGATCCATTCGTTATACTGAATGTGATGGTTTAAAAAATTGCGAACCTCAATTATATTATGGGGAGGCGCTCCGTCCTGTTGTCATATAATACGTCGACGTTCTTCAAGTGGCAATTCGTCGAGAATATCTTCGATTTCATTTTCTAAAAAATTAAGATAGCGCTGGCCAGTTAATGCTCCCCGAAAAAACAATGGTCCTAGAATTTTATTTTGTAATATCCCACACCAAACGTTGATTGAATTGCACTCCTGAAAAGCAATATCTTCCTCGGTAGAGGTATTTTCATCCGACCAAACATGAACATTTCGTCTATTAAACATTCCCGCAGTTGAGAAAGTTGCTTTGTCTGTCCAAACGATAGTATGAAATAAATTAGGATCTTGCCGCATTCTTTCGTTAATGTTTGTGTCCTTTCTCTATGATCGGCACTAAGTTTTTGAGCTGGCATAATATTATAATACGGTCTATACTTAAAATACTTTAACGTTCTTTGAACTGTTCCATAAACCAGCATTTTATCTCTTCTTCCATATCTGAGATACCACACACAATCGGGAATTGATTTTTTAAAATTCTCTTGCAAATAAAATAAAATCGCTAGGTAAATAAAGGGGATGAAAAAGCTATGTTGCCAGCTATCGTCTGTTTTCATAATTTTAATAATTATATCGTAAAACTGAACATTTATTGCAAAATTGGACACACCAACGATTTCTTATTGACTTGTCTATTTTTACTAATAAATAGTTCCTTGTCTTGTACTCGATACCTAAAATGCAGACAGTCGCCGCGGCCGCGCCGCTTGGCCTAACAGCTTTAAATAGGAATGCTAAGAAATTTCCATATATTACCTTAAATAACTGAAAGCCGTTCCATAGGTGAACCCCATTTATAACATGCTGTCATCAAAAGAAACCGCATCGGGGCCATGGTGTTGGCACCCCAAAAGAAAAACTCTAATGGGATGGAGCTTTTTCGTTTATTTTTAGAGAAGCCGGTGGATTATTTTTAGATCGAACTTTTCAATTTACACCGTTCGAAATTTGGTTCGAAAGTATGCGAGCCACGCGGATCCGATTTATTTATTTCTCGCGATGTTTACGACTGTTTATCGAAAGTAGAGTGTATCGCTTTTGTTCTAACGCGTGTGGGATTATTTTTAAATGGGTAATTGAAATTCCCTTTAGAAAAGCTCATGCGTTACCATTTTTTTGTTTTAATTTTCGTTCACTTTAACGAAACAACAGGAAAAATAATTTTTTAAAGTAATCTATACATATTAAGGAAAAAACGGAGTGCACGCCTGAAAAAGATCTTTGAGAAGACGCGGAGGCCGGATTTCCCCGTCCTCACTAAGGAAAAAACACGGTTACTAGAGCGGCTAAAAAAATTTTGCCCCGCACAAAAAAGCCTTGGCGCTTCCCTGTCTCTAGACTACCCCAGGAGTTATCCATTCCAATATACGCAGTGAATTTTATAACACTCTGTATTAGCTAAAATCTGAAATCTGTAGATTCCCATCCCCATAAGAGCATTTACCTGTTATCCCAAACATAAAAGACTGCGTCTCTTATCCTATCTTTCCCAATAACCGTCAGTCGACAAAAAACATTTAAAAAGCAATGTAAAAAACCTCTTCACATGTCTCGTGCTCGTTTTTGATGTGATTCCGGTGATTCGGCGGAGCCCTTGTCGTGTCGCGCGCCAGTTTCTCATCCTTTTTTTTACCGGTGACAGGTAGGGCAACATAAGCGACAGTGTCATGGTCACTACCGTCGTAATTTATGACCGTCGCGGGGGAAAAGTAGGATTAACAACCTTGATACGTCAGGGGAATGTTTTTATGGAAATCGGTGTTTTTGCGCCGAAACTTATAAAAGGGTTTTAGGGAAGCAATCGGCTTCCATCCCTATATTATTGGGTTTTTTGACATTGTTGTTTTAGTGATTTTTCCACTTTTGTTTCTAAATTAATAGGAACCCATTGGCTTGTCAGACTTAATAATGTCACTTTTTCCTTGAATATTGGTTCCAGTCATTAAATATTGGTACCAGTCATTGGTACAACACATTAGTACCCACTGGTGTTCTCGACACACACAAAATTACGCCTTTCAGATTCATCAGATTTATCAATGAACCAGACGACGCCATATATGTAGGTAGATATAGTATAGATAGATAAGTATTAACCCACAGTAATTGCGTTATTTTAGTCTATCAATCTGAAAATATGCTACATACCGGAAAGTCTGGCAACAGCCGTCCTCAAAAAATAGATTGGGGAATCCCTGATTGCTCGAAAACGTAAATAATCATATCTGTACTTGATTCTAAATTAGTGATAGCAACCATAAGTGTAGTAGACTCTCTAGCAGTTTTTTTTTAATCTGAGACATCCCACGTAGACTTCAAGCCTAAGTACTAACGTACCATGGCGTGGGTGTCTGAAGAGGAGGGAAATGTAGTCTATTGACACGGGATTTGAAGGATTGGAGGTTGGGACGGGAAGGGAAAACATCTGCAGGCAATTTGTTTAACAAAAAAAGTAAATATTTGCTGTTTTTCAGGGAAATAATAGAATCGAAACGCTTAAAATGATGAATAGGTTGTATTTTTAACAAAAGCAGTAAATGGGCTGGGTTTGTCACACCCTTCCATTTATTTATTCTGCTGTCAAAGTGCGATTCATTCATTTAAATCGACACCGGCAGTCAGTTGTAAATGAGATTTTTGTATAAACACAATGCGGGCTTTCAAAATGCCAATTTGACGATTAAGCTTGATTTACAATGCGATGAATGATGAGCTGGGTGCGGTTCGTCTGTGTGAGTGAATGGGGTTGAGGATATTTTTGGTTATTTTCAGAATATCATTTTCATATTTTAACTCTTTTACCTTCTAGAGGCAGTAGCGGCATATCCCGGGTTAAATTTTATATTCAACCTTATACTTAGGTAATATTGACATTTCTGACTTTTTGAAAGTGTCACTTTCTTACCTTTTTATTTCGGCCCACTGGTGTAAAGGAATTCCTTGATTCCTATTATACATTAAAATAGAATTTAAGATAGACTTCAAAATTTAGACCTTCGGTGTACAAGTTATCTAAATGTGAATAAAATTAAGTCTACCATTCCCTCAGTTATATAAATACGTTAAAATATTATTTTATACTTTCAGCGATTTTTCTTTTGTGAAGTTGGTTCATTTCTTTGAAAAAGAAATTATCCCTGATGTATTTCAGGTTCAGAAACTTAAAATCTCCTTCGCAAAAAAATAAATAAATACACAAAAGTTTTCTATAACATACGTACGTATGTATGTGTATACATATGTATGTATAAGGATAAAAGTATGTTGCAAATTAAGTCAAATTATAAAAGCAGACTTGTTAAACTGCTACCTACGTCTATCAGAGACGTAGTATGTACCTACACATACATTCAGGGTAATTTTAACGTGATATTTAAAATATTTTAATTTATGGCACTTGTTTTAATAGTTGCTATATTTAGAACGCTTGATCTGTATCTTATCGTACTTAAGTATAATTTTATTGACAAACAAACTGGAATAATTTAGCTTCAGAACACCCTGATTAGATTCTTAAGTAGTAGTAATTTTCAGACTTTTTAATAAAATAGTTGTGAAAAAAGTATAGTATTCTACTCTACTATTATTTACTTGGATGATTTACGATACTCATCATAATCGTAAATAATAACTGTCATTACCGCTCTTGAATAATAGCTATTTTTAGCTAAAAATTGCGGAAAAATCGCCAAAAATACCCAAGTAGTTTTCTTTCAAAAAACATCTCTTTTAAAGTGAATAGAAAGATTGAATCGGTATATGCAGAAACAACACATGTCCATTTTTGACCAAAATGAGTTTAATTCAAAAATTGCACCTGCGTGGGTAAATACACCGTACTGTATGTATCCACAGGCATCAAAATTTACCTATTTATTCCAGCCAAGAACATAAAATAAAACATTTATATCTATTAATCAATCAAATTAATCAATAATAACCTGTTTGTTTTGATTGATGATGTTAACTATATGTATCTATGTCCATTAATAAACTTTAACATAAAAATGTGAATGGCATTTGAATTGAAAGGCCTCGTTTGCTAATGCTGCTGGGTAGGATTCGAAATAATTAATTATTATTAATGTACAGAGACACTCCAAAACAGATGGTTGTTTGTTTACGTCACACTTGTTATTGAAGAGTTTTAGCGACTGCAGGGTTCGAAACGCGGTCGGTGTTACTTTATTCATATTGTCATGTCACGTGCTTTACTTTAATTATTTTTGTTAAGCTTAGATCATGTCACAAAGAAAAGAAAAGATACATAGTATGTATACTTAAGTCGATCTGTTTTACCGCCAATAACACCTCATGAGAAGCCGGGTGTATTAAATGTACACTTAATGACATCATTGCCGAAATGGGCAAAATTTAACCAGCATGTTTTTATTTACGAAGGTCTCATCCATTGATCTTCAGCAGGCGTTCATTCATAAGTAGCCTGTTGTTTTGTTTCATACATTGTGCGTGTGTAGGACAGAGAGCGATCGCTATAATTCCGACTCCGTGCGCCACACAGTAGGTCGAGTAAATGGAGGTTGAGGACAAAAATCATTATTCATATATTTTTTTGTGATATTGATGTAATTTAACGCTTGGTTAGTAGGTTAGACCCAAAGCTACATTTTTAGTTACAAAAATACTTAATTATAAATTTATACAGGGTGATGTAAAATGGAAACGTATTTACTTTTCGGCAAAAAATCAATTTTTTATCTGGCTTAACATTATGTTTGAAATACCTAGATCAAAAGTACCTAATGATGATAATAATAATCCATTGGTTAACCCCTGTATAACAAACAATGTACAGTTGTATAAATCAAAAATAAAAAACAAGTATTCAAAAATCTACTACAAAACAATAGCACGTGTAGCGTGGCAGATGGATGGAGATCGGGCGGCCGAGGTTTGCTCAGGTTTAGTGGGGGGGGGGGGGGCTGATGACACGGAACATTAATTGTGCAAGTACCTACAGTGTTGGTGTACACATGTATAAAACAAATACAAAATTTAATAACGAAACGTTTTTAATGTACGCCTATGCCAACGAATAATGCATTAGTATTTTGAATTTGAATGCAACGCGTGCACATACTTACAAATAAATGCATTTAACTATTTAAACCACCGACAAACAACAATAAAGAGGCCATGATCCGGCACGTGCCTCGCTACCGATAATCAGCTTAATTGTTGGATACTTTAGGCCCTGTTTACGGCAAGCGTATTTTTATTTCAAATTGTAAGGCTCCTTGAGGCAGAAAATGCGGAACGGAGATTCTGGTAAACAATTTGTAGTGTCAACAATGCAACATATGGACACCAAGAAGCTCTTGTTCCAAATAAAAATACCATTTTTGATATGGAACGAGCCTAATCTGTTTTCTTCGTTGCCCACAGTTAATGCACTTATGATGACGCACAAATCCTGACTTTGCCTACATCTGCCGAAATTCAAATAGTTAAAGCTTAAAGGTATTTGTTTACGAAAATGTGAGTCAAATTATAATAATGGTAAACCAGTGGCGTAACGCAATTGCTGAAGCTACTTTGAAATTATATTGAAAAAAATTAAATAATTTAGCACCCTGTCTCTCTGAAACAAAGTATTTGCAGACTCATGTTCATGTGAACTTTTTGCCTTATTTTTATTATTTACATTATTTTACCATATTCTGCAATATGTCTTTATTATAGTCCTTTATAGTTTTGTCATTCTATAGCAGTGTTTACTAAATGACCAAAGATGGTTTTAAATTATACATATTTCAGAGAAACTTAACTCTTCAAGGTTAATGAGCTCATAATTAGGTAATTTTTATATTAATAATGAATAATGAGTTACAAGGAATTTTGCATTTTATAGGATTGTGTATGTACAAATAAGGTGTATCAAAAAACACGTGGTTGTTCTATTCGCTTTTAACTGTTTAATTATTTTTCGCCATAACATGAACAATTAGATCGAGATTGACATTTACCACGATCATTAGTCGCTCAACTTTTTAATAAGCAAAAACGATTGTAAAACAGCCCCACTAGGTTCCGTTAATTTTGCACGGTTGGGATACAGGACACAGGGTATCAATAAAGTATTTTTACTAGATTTAGGGCCATTTGCACGAACTAGATAAGCAAGGCTTAAAAGTAAGCTAACATATGACCGTGAACAGACCGTATTAAGTATAAAACAGAAAGATCACAATCATATGACGGCTTAAAATTAAGCCTCGCTTCGACAGTTCGTGCAAACCGCCATTAGTAGAGTAGTTTTTAAACGATTTAACTACTACTAATACTAATAAAAGTTTTTAATTCTAGTTCGTTCTCCATTTTTAATATTTTTAAGTTGGTTTTTAGAGGTCAGACATAGTATAAATTTTGTTTAACATTGTGGTTTTGCATAATTCTTTTCACTTTTATATAGGAGTAACATTACGTCATGATATCCATAAAATGCCAATAAAATAATTGTATTCTGCATAGTTGGAATCGGCAACAACGAAATTGAAAATAACAACAATCCAAAACATTTTTTAAATAGACATTTATTAAAAGACAAATAAATGAAACCAGTCCAAACAAATGAAACAAAACACTCGTAATGACTGTTTAGCATCTGTTTCAAGGTCGACTAAATTTGGCGGACATCATGGACATCGCGGCTAATCTAATAATAGACAATTATCGCATGTTTACGTTAACTTTACCAAAATTGTGAAATAATATGCATCTAGGGTGGTAGATAATACCAATACCAATCTTTACGGTTTATCCACAAAACAACATGTTAGAAACGCGAAGTGCGTGCTAATTGGTCGCAACATCCGTGACGTTGGATTCAACGGTGGCGCCCTCCGTGGCTTCTTCGAGAATGTCTTCCGGTACTCCATTAATCATATTCTCTTTAATTTCTTCTCCATTTTCTACTCAAAAGTTGGATTAAAGTCGAATAACCTTTGTATTTTCACTTTGACGTCTGTACTGACAATAGTGACAATCAATAAATAGGTAAATAACATAAACTGAATTGCATAGCAACGATATAAGCAGAAAGGCCCTGTAATTATTCACGTATATTAAGCTAGCTCACCATGGTCACGTCTCGCATTTCTAACCTAATGGATATTTAGTTGCTAATTAGTTGCTAATTAGTTACGCTAATCCCGATTTAGTTGCTATTCATCCCTCCAAGATACACGCGGTGAGCTAACTTAAATATTAATCTAGCAGACCAATTACTATAACTCGGGTTCTGATCAACTTATCGACTTTGTTCAGCCGCCATATTTAGTTGCTAATTAGTTGCTGGAAGATAGCGTAGTTTATTTTACCCCCCGTCAACCCCTAACTCCAGGATCGGCACCCCTAAAGGCATGAATTTCAATATGGCTCTGTAGGTAATTATAAATGGTTCTATATTTAGTTGCTAATTAGTTGCTGACGTTTTATGATTTTTATTTTTTTTCCCTCCCCATTATACCCGAAAACTGCGGTGGTGCTAGAATAATTGTTTGTCTATTCAACCCTTCCGCGCAACTTTTGATCAATGAGAGATATCGACTTCGTTCAACCGCCATATTTAGTTGCTAATTAGTTGCTGGAAGATAGCGTAGTTTATTTTACCCCCCGTCAACCCCTAACTCCAGGATCGGCACCCCTAAAGGGATGAATTTCAATATGGCTCTGTAGGTAATTATAAATATCTCTCATTGATCAAAAGTTGCGCGGAAGGGTTGAATAGACAAACAATTATTCTAGCACCACCGCAGTTTTCGGGTATAATGGGGAGGGAAAAAAAATAAAAATCATAAAACGTCAGCAACTAATTAGCAACTAAATATAGAACCATTTATAATTACCTACAGAGCCATATTTAAATTGATGCCTTTAGATGTGCCGATCCTGGAGTTAAGGGTTGACCGGGGGTAAAATAAACTACGCTATCTTCCAGCAACTAATTAGCAACTAAATATGTCGGTTGAACGAAGTCGATATCTCTCATAGATCAAAAGTTGCGCGGAAGGGTTGAATAGACAAACAATTATTCTAGCACCACCGTAGTTTTCGGTTATAATGGGGAGGGAAAAAAAATAAAGAGCATAAAACGTCAGCAACTAATTAGCAACTAAATATAGAACCATTTATAATTACCTACAGAGCCATATTGAAATTCATGCCTTTAGGGGTGCAGGTCCTGGAGTTAGGGGTTGACGGGGGATAAAATAAATTACGCTCTCTTCCAGCAACTAATTAGCAACTAAATATGGCGGTTGAACGAAGTCGATATCTCTCATTGATCAAGAGTTGCGCGGAAGGGTTGAATAGTCAAACAATTATTCTAGCACCACCGTAGTTATCGGGTATAATGGGGAGGGGAAAACAATAAAAAGCATAAAACGTCAGCAACTAATTAGCAACTAAATATAGAACCATTTATAATTACCTACAGAGCCATATTGAAATTCATGTCTTTAGGGGTGCCGATCCTGGAGTTAAGGGTTGACCGGGGGGGTGGGGGGTGGGGGAGGGGTAAAATAAACTATGCTATCTTCCAGCAACTAATTAGCAACTAAATATGGCGGCTGAACAAAGTCGATAAGTTGATCAGAACCCGAGTTATAGTAATTGGTCTGCTAGATTAATATTTAAGTTAGCTCACCGCGTGTATCTTGGAGGGATGAATAGCAACTAAATCGGGATTAGCTTAACTAATTAGCAACTAATTAGCAACTAAATATCCATTAGGTTAGAAATGCGCGACGTGACCATGGTGAGCTAGCTTAATATACGTTAATTATTCGATGGATTTATAATTTTTGGATTGCTATTTTTTGGGTATTTCTCACCAATGCGTCAGTGCGGAAAGTAGCTACTTTCCACGCGCTCTCAGAAAAGGTATATTTTTGTTAAATTATCCTCGTAATTTTGTTATAAATAATATTTTTATGTTTATAATGACTTCCCAAAACGATTCATGCAATAAAAAACACATGCGTTTTCCCTATTTATATTCCCCATTTCCTGCTTGATAATGCTGAAATTGTCCAATGAAAATTTAAATGGGTTTATATCGATTTATAGTTCGCCAGCTTTATTTGATTTTTATATCATTTTCACTTTGGCCACCTATTTTGTTTGTCTAAAAATAGGACATTAGCGATATCCAGATGGCGCGAAGCGCCAAATAAACTGGAGCAATTTGGCACATGCCGAGTTTTTCTAAAGATTTATTTATGGGTTAAGGATGCGTTACAAATTTGTTGAAAATTTTTAAAATAAATAAATATGACACGGTGGCACATCTGTTGCAAATAATTAATAAATATCTATAATATATATATATATATATATATATATATATATATATATATATATATATATATATATATATATATATATATATATATATATATACTGATCCAAACGGCTTTATCAGACCCGATACGTCTTACAGACAACCTCAGACCCACCAGTTCTATTAGAGTTGGGGGAGTGTAAAAGGTGGATAAAGTACTTACGTCCTTTTAGAAAAAGAGGCAACATTCGAGGGGTAAGGAAAGAACAAAAATACAATTTGGTATGTTTAATATACGTCATTGAATCCGCACGTACTGCCCACTTTTCGAGCCCATCCAAAATACAAATAGTATTGTCTACCGACGTTAGTAAACCAAGCGATGTTGCCACTTTCGAAGTGTATGGTATGCCTTTTTTGGGCGCGAAAACACTGTGACACGTGGTTATTTGCATAAGTGTTAATAACAGGTGACTTGTTTAAGCGGTAAAGTTGTTTCTTATGTGATTAAAATTGAACAACCGAACAAAATTATTATTAGAATTAGCCACTAGCAGTAAATCAGGTGAGTAATTTGTAGTTTTTATTGGATGGTTTTAGATAAATCAACAAATAATATAATTATATGTATTTTTAACCGATTTCACTAAAAAGGAGGTTATCAATATGTATTTTTTTATTTATGCATAATTCTTGAACGGATTGACCGACTTCGATATTTTTTTTCGTTTTGCAGATGAGTTCTCTCGAATGGTTCCATTTTAAAGGTTTTTTTGCTGAAGTGAATTTTTGCGTGTGTACTTCGCAACGGCAGCACCGATTTCAATGATTTTTCCTGTTGTGTTAAGCATGATGGTCAGGTGGTCCTGTTGGTTTTTCACTTTTAAAAAATATAAAATAAAAAATAAACAGGAGGGATTGACAATTTCTCCAAAAATGTCACCTTACTTGTCATTTTCGGGGTTATTGAGGCCAAAAAATTTAATTCTGTGTCCCAGGGGGGGGGGGGGGGGGTAAGGAGAAGCGACTGCCAATTTCTCCAAAAATGTTAACTAATGGGTGAAGACTTATTGAGGTCAGAAAAGCTATGTTTATGTAACGGATGTAAAAAAATTACTGCGGGGGAGGGGGGCAAAAGGAGCGCGTGGAAAATTCTTTAAAAATGTTAACTATGTCATGTTCGGGGTAACTGAGGTCTGAATATCCAATATTACATGGACATAACAAATTTAAATTGGGGGCAATAAGATGAAGGGGGAGGGAGAATAGGCGAACTAAAAAGAAAGAAATATTTTTTTTCATAAAAATGAACCGACTTCACAAAAGAAAAGGCACTAGAAAGTCTGAAATCATATTTTTACGAATTTGTAACTGTAGTTGATGGTTACTTAATTTTGTTGAAAGTTAAGTAACTTGTACACCGAAGTTCTAAACTTTGAAGTCGGCGCAATATTAAAGTTTAATAGGAGTCCTTAATGATAATACATTACTCATACACAAACATAGCTTTATTGTCATTCAAAAAACTGCAATTTTTTATTGACGAAGCCTGTTATACGTACTACTACGGAAAAAGAATTATTTAATAATTACTATAAAAGATTCTACTAATAAAATACCAAATGAAAAATAAAACATTTAAGAAAAACACTACAAAAAACGTCAACAGGTATAAATGAATATGTCTACCTATATGTAACAAAATAAAAAGTATCAGTAGTGGCAGGACAATAAGGGCTTTCTGTAAATAATATTTTTAAGGTACAGAAATATAGATTTAAAATCATAAGAAATAGTAAAAACAAAAAATAAAAAATTTTACAAACAAAACAAAACAAAAAAAAATATCTAAAGTTAATTAACGCTATCCCTATAAAATTCATCAACGGTGTAATAGGCTTTTGCAACTAAACAATTTTGGACCTTCCTCTTAAACTTTTTATGACAATTTATTTGCCTTATGTTGTCAGGTAGGGAATTAAAAAGTTTTTTCCATTATAGAAAATTGCATTTCTGGTTAGCGATGTGGTAGGGATGGGTAGGACAACTGTATGTGTATTTCGTAAAAAGGTAAACCGGTACTCTATAGCCTAACTTCTTTTTAATAAGACATACAGTTTCAAGTATAAATAAACAAGCTAAAGTCAAAATTTTGTGTCCTAAAAAGAGTGGCCGGCAAGATCCACGAAAACCCGCCCTACACATAAACCTTATGGCTCTTTTCTGTACGAAGAAAACTGAATTAAAAAGATAATTAGAGAATGCTCCCCAGAAACAGATACCGTATCGCAAATGTGACTCAATCAAAGAAAATAGACATTGCGACTCATGGAAAATGTCAGTTCTTTAGCCACAATTCTTACAGCAAGGCAACCACTGGATGTCTTTTTGTTTAGGTTCAAAGTGTGGTGTTCAAGTTTTAATTTTTAGTCAATCAAGAGACCCAAAAATGTATTTTCTTGCGACGAGTTAAGAGCATTATTATCGAGAAGAATATTATTGATTTGTCATTTAAAACTTATAATATTTGTTTTACACATTAAGCGACAGATAATTAGCGTCACACCACTTTTTAATCGTAATTAAATCATTATTTATATTTTACTCTAAAATATTTGTATCTTTATTATGCCAAAGAATTGTCGTATCGTCTGCAAACACATTAATAAAATGTTAATAAAGAGTAATATTTTTAGTTATTTATTACTGAGCCTACTGATCAGCCCAATTGCGTTCGATTTTAAGTAATTTGTACACAAAATTCTAAACTTTAAAGTAAGCGCCACTCATTAATTGTTTTTGAATTATCATTACGGATCCTTAAACGGTGAAACTGCGCCGACTTGAAAGTTTAGAACTTCGGTGTACAAGTTACCCAACTTTGAACAAAATGAAGTTTCCCATCAACCACAGTTATAAATACGTAAAAATATCATTTCATACTTTCTAGTGCTTTTTCTTTTGTGAAGTCGGTTCATTTTTTTGAAAAAAAAAAAATATTAACACGCTTTTATTAACTTGACCTGTAACTTCTTAACACTGTAATGAAATCTTACAACTCACTTTTCACCCACTGCTAATTGTAGAATCGATTTAAAAATAATGCAATTCCGGTGACAATACAAATATGTTAAATATACAGCGTTCTTCGCAGTGGAAAAATTTTTATTATTAATTTTACGAAAAAAAGTGTCTCTATATAAAAAGTTCTACATCGTGAGAAAATAGCATTGGCACTCAAAAATTTGATCTCATACATACTGGGTGGGTTAAAAAATGTAGAAGTCCTAATACACGTGGAGCTAAAAAGACATAAAATCGTTATTTAAAGGTAAACTGCCAATGCAAATGTACTAGAGTTAATTTATTTATGTTAGTGAACTAGGTTTGGAACATGCATTAGGTCCCAAGAATACAATTAATTTTTTACTATCGCCCTTAGAAAAAAAGCATATGTTCATAAAAAGTTCTACATTGAGAAAAAAGAGCATGGTTATTCATAAATTTTGTCTAGGGCATATAGGGTGGCTAAAAAAAATACAATTTAAATCGTGACTTTCAGCTATTTGAGCCACCCTGTATTGTCCTACATCAAGTTATTAAATAACCATGCTCTTTCTTTACAATGTAGAACTTTTTGTGAAGATATAGGTTGTTTTCTTGTAAGGTTGATAAGGAAAAATTATTTTTGGGAGTTCGTGTATGTTACAAACTTAATTTACTAAAAAACTATAAAATACCCTTTTATGAGTAGCGCACTAAAAAGTTAGAAATAATTATTTTCCTTTTATAGTTAACAGAAAAGCAAAAAAGCAAACAGTGCGTCCCTTTACTCCTCACACATGCATAACCCTGTTTTCTGTTAACTTGTGCAGCTATAAAACATTTGGTCTTTAAATGGGTAATTACGTTTAAAAGCGTGGAGCGCAGTTATATAGCGGTCTAGGCATAATAAACAAAATGTAATGTATGCCTAGCATAGCTGTACAAGTTAACAGAAAACCGGGGTATACATGTGTGCGAAGAAAGGGAGGCGCATTTTGTTAGTTGCTTTACTTTCCGCACGATGCGCACACTGCACACTCCGGTTTTCTGTTAACTATATAAAGAAAATAATTATTTCTAACTTTTTAGTGCGCTACTCACAAAAGCATGTTTTTTAATTTATTAAACTATAATTTATTTTCTTATTTTTTGATCAGGGTATGATCAGTAAGAAGAATTTATAAGGAGAGAATTAGATTAGAAAGATTTAGATTTTGGTATAAAATATATTTATAAAATAATTTTTTTTATGTTCTTACCGACATTAAACAAGGAGCATGTCTTTTCATGTTTATTTGCGTTTAACTTTTCTTTTAACTGATTTTGATTGACCATTATTTTTTTTGTAAACTATAAAATATTTTACTAAACACTCGAAAAAAAGGGAGGGCGAAGCAGGAATAATTTTTGTTAGTGTTCCACACAAAAAAATTATAAACAATTAAGTAGATACTTCTTTGTAAAGTACAAAACACAAAACATTATTAGCATTGCAGTTTGTAAAGTCCCCCTCCACCCGTATTCTTGAAACAGATAGTATACCACTTTTTAATTTTTGCACAATTAATTATGGATAAAAAATGAAAAATATGGTTAAGATTTCTTACAGTGATCAGTAAGAAATTTTGAATAAACAATAAAGAATATTTTTGAAGAATTAAAACATTAAATGTGTTTGTGCCGTGTGTCTATTATTTGTACTTACTACTAGGTTTAAAAAGTGTTGCGTTTGTTACCAATTTTTCAGGTGTACCCGCATTACTATTAGGATATTTAGACTGTAGAGAGTCATTACAATACACCTGTTCAACATTTCTTGTCCTTTTTAATTTCTCCAGTCTGCGATTAATAAACTGATCAACTACCTGTTTGTGAGTTTTTCCATTTTTATGATTTTCAATTTCATGTTCGGAACGGTCGATTATGTTACATAGTATACAGGAATTTCTTAATACCAATTTTCCTAGTTCCCTTTTAATTATACCCCGTAGTAAAGGATCTATAGAATTACAAAAAAATACAGTGTTAAATCTAGAAATGAACTTACTTATTAAAGTCATCTCTCAGATTTTTAGTACTTTGTACAATAGAGAGGAGCTTGTAAAACACCATACAAGTGTCACACTGAAGCCAAAAATTAATAAAAAATAATGTTCTAATCGACTTCGAGAGCTCTTTAATTTGATGTCATTTGCCTACTATCCATTTCTAAAGTTTTGACCCCTCAGTTTGGAAGCTTGTAAAGTAAAAAGTACAATTTTAAAAAATATAATTTTCACATATTTCGGTAAAGTTACTTGTCTCTATTACACATGTAAAACTTTGTAACCGTAGATGCCTTGGTGCTTTTCTAATGGGAAGGTAAGTGTAAAATTGTCACCATTTTTTCCCTAGTTCATCAATTACTCTATTGTAAAAATTTATTGTGACTTACTGGTACTCCCAGGCCTAACTAATTTTTTACAGGCGATAAAGTGAACCTTACTTTAGTCCCAAAAAATATTAGTTATATTTTTTTTTCTTAGGTTTGGTAGTAATATTCAAAAAATGATTGTGGTTATGTAATTACTACCAGTAATCTTACAGCAAAAATTTTTGTTTTTTTGTATTACATATAAAGAGATGTAACTTTACGTTTAACGAAAATTTTGTTTTGGCAGTTGTCATAAACGTAAATACAAACAATTAATTTGTGTAAAGGATAGCAGCATTGTGCTTGCGGGATGGAGCGGGGCGTCGAAGGTGCAATAGTATGGGTGTTAAGGTAATAATCATTAAAGTAATGCAATATAGTGACGGTTTTTTTTTGTGCTCTATATGATAAATTAGGTAACTGGTAAAATTAAGAAAAAATAAGTATATGCATTGGTAAATATTTACATTTATTTCTATTTAACGATTTTCGATTGTTTCATTAAGATCTCTAAAATAGGCAAAACGTGTGTAGTCGAACAATAGTAATTTAAAAATATTACGTCAAAGTGAGTAACGTAAATAGGCCAATTAGCTTTATTTATTTATAATTCACCTAAAAGAAAAACAATATTTTTGATGTTCCCTTATTTTTATGATTCGCATATTTGGAAAATTGTAACAAATGCTGTGGTAAGTTTGTCTGCATTTGCTTTTGCTTAATAATAAAAGAAATATGTGAAAGTGGCCTGTTTACGTAGAATCACATCCGATTTAACTTTTAAGGTACAAAGCCCTGATAAAATTTAGTTAAACCTAAAACTAAAAATAACCTGATTGGATTACACCACTCTTTTTTACCGAAGAATACCTACACTTATGGATCGTTTTCTCCTTCTTCATCATTAATAAAGTCTTCATTTGAATCATCACCTTCATCTAAATTTATAATTAATGGTTCTACAACAACATCAACTGAGTTGTCTTTTTCTCTGTAGGATTCCTCAATTTTATTAGCGTGTCCAACGCAATTTTCCCAAACAGAATTTGGCACGTTCTGCATCGTTTCAAGACACAAATTTAGTACATTTGTGATTTTAAACGTAGTATTCAATTTTGCCACTTTATTTTTCACATATGCCCAAATTAATTCAATTGCGTTGAATTCACAGTGTGCAACTGGCAACCATAGAAGCTTTACATTATCATTACGTAACTCCTTTGCAATTGTATCTAAAAGATACGTTTTTGGAAAGTGATAGTTCTTGCATAGGTCTAAAAGCATTGGTTTGGTTAATTCATTAAACGTTGTAAATCCATTGGGCAATGTTGCTTTTCGCTGGGACATCCATTCTATTATTTTTTGTTTTGTCCAGGCAGTTGTAGGATTTCGAAAATTAGGATCCAACATTGTATGATACGGTGGTTGGTCAATTACGATTACTGATTTGTCAGGTATTACGGAAAGCACTGTTCTAAACCATTCTTCGTAATGTTGTTTATTCATCTCGTTATGGTAATCCACTGACGCCGCACTTTTTTTCCCAACGAAACACTTCAGGCAGTCATCCAAAAACCCATTTTTACTACCAATATGTAAGATAATAAATAACCCGTTGTCCTGATCCTGATGACCGTTTTATTCCACCTCTAAAGCCATTAATTTCATGTATACCACCTCTGTGTTCATCAAAATTATCCCGTTTTGTGGGATTAACTCTTTCAACCCAGCCAAACTTCCCTGAATGATTTGCACCGCACCATGTTTCATCTGTATAAAATATTTGCCAAGAATCTTCACGATATCTCTTTATGGCGTATAAGAATTCCGCTTTTCTGGCAGCAATTGTGTTTTGTTCCATTAAAATTGGTTTATTAATTAGTTTTTTCTAGGAAAACCCAAGTTCTTTAATCCATCGGTACAAAGTCATTTTTGAAAATTCTGGTAAATAATCGACATCTTCTTTCAATTTCTGTTAAACTTGTTTTATAGAAGGAAACCGACGCTCCAGGTAAACATTTAATATTGTTCTCCTTATGACGCCCTGCAAAATCTCATCACATTCCAGTCGGGGCCTTCCACTTCTCCCTTTTGATGGTATAATACCGGAACTTTTTTCTTCCGCAGTAACACGTTTAACGGTGTTTTCACTAATACCCAGGCAATCTGCTGTTCTTTTAACCACTTGCTCAATCAAAATATTTTCCAAACCGTTGGCTTTCTCTTATTGAAAGTACGCTCTGACTTTTAATATAATATTTATTCATTTGTTCAATGCACTGACGAGACATTTTAACGTATTAGACTGTAGTTTGATACCGTATTTTTGGTTCAGATTACATCAGGTATTTATATAAATTCGAACAAGATAATCTTAAAAATCGTGTGAAAACAATAATAATTTCAAATTACTATCTACCACTAAAACCAAAAATTTAAATCAACAATAAGTAGATATAAACAACCACAATCAACTAAATAATATTATTTTACAAATCTTTTCAATACATAACAAATAGATTAAATTCTAAACAAATAAAAATACATGGACCTACGGACTACAGACGACCTTAACGACGACGCCACCGTACTGTGAGTATGTCGGTAAAGGCGTTTGACACTTTGCATCTCTTTCTTATGTGGCTTTTAATATTTATTGCAATTTTTACAAGAACTAAAGGTGCTTTTTTTAATTTTGTGTAATAAAATACATTTGTATAATAATAACTACGTCTACGAGTGTAAAGATTTTTTATAAGGTTTTAAATTGTCCACAGTACAGCTGATACACAAACATCATTAAAAATAAAAAAAATACAATTTTAGACACATACTACCAATCTCTTGCGAAAGTATAGATATTTTTCTATCTACCTTCAAAATTGCATTTAAATAGGGAACAAATTAACCAATATATAGACATGAGAAAATCGTTTATCAGTATTAACGCAGTAAAATCGTTGTTTTTTTCTACTTGATTATGAATAAGTTCAATATCGTTTACACTACAATAATACATTTTTTGGCAGAAACTCTTGGATAACGTCCTAACAAGCTGTAATTTTTTCAGTTTATTCTGCCCCGTGGTTTTTTTGTTATTGACCCTCAGACTGAGGGGTCAAAACTTTAGAAATGGATAGTAGGTCTTACGTATTTTTTTAAAATTTTTACCCCCTCCACTTCCCCTTGAATTCTTTTTGCTTAATTTAAGAGATGTGGATCTATTGTCGCTCAATCGGTTTCTCTACCTTTGGTCGCTCCTGAAGTCCCCTTCAGGAATTCCAGGCGCAACGTGGTTCATCAACCCATTGTCCCTCCCAGCTTGTACTGTGACTGACTCCGATTCCGAGCCTAATCGGAAGCGCTGTAGCTTCTCAAGAAGCCCGGGAGAGCCATCCCGACTGTCACCGAATTCCCTTGAATGAATTGTGCGATCATTATGACCAATTTTGTTCCCTGAGTAAAATGCACGTCGAATGCAAAAACATTGAATGGTCCCACCGATTCCAAAATAATAAGATATGTTTAAGTTTTCATCAGGCACATCTTTAATATCAAGACAATCTTGTTTGGTTCAAATTTTATTTTTGGCAATCTGCTTTTTTGAAAATTTTTGATACGGCCATTATAATGTACTAGTTTCCGCCCGCGACTCGTTCGTGGTATAACAATTTTACTCCATTACAAACTCTGAACCCCCATTTCACCCCCTTAGGGGTTGACTTATTAAAAGCCACCACTTATTCATATCCTAGATTACGGCAACCGGTGTTTCCTCGTCAGGCATTATTTGTACATTATTTTATTCATAATTTAGATTTCTGCTGCTACGAAGAGCGAAGCGCGTTGTTGTCGATTCTACAGTTTTTAGTTTTTGCTTATACCTTACTAGCTTCCGTCTGCGACTTCTTCCGCGGTATAACAATTTTACTACATTACATACTTTTCACCCCCATAGGGGTTTACTTAATAAAAATTGTAAAACATGTGTTTAAACATTTATTTTTTAAAATACTTCTATGAAATTTTGAGTTAATAGAACCATCTAATATTTTTTCATCATATAAAGTTTAACCCCTGAATTTTGAAAAACCCTTGCTTAGTAGACGCCTACGTTATATAAGAAACCTCTGTGCAAAATTTCAAGTTTCTAGATCCAGCGGTGTGGGCTGTGCGTTGATATGTTGGTCAATCAGTCAGTTAGTCAGTTTCTTCTTTTATATATAGAGATTACTTACCACATTGTCTTAGGTTTCCAGCAGAATTTGCTACCAATCTACTAGGTGAAGATGTATTACTACCAGAAGAGCTAGATTGTATGAGACCAATTTTATATGTCTGTTCAACATTTATTTCACTCTGCAATTTTTCCAGTCTGGATTTAATATACTGATCGATTACTTGTTTGTGACTTCTTCCATTTTTATGAATTGTAATATCATGTTCAGAACGTTGTATTAGATTACATAAAACACATGAATTTCTCAATACCAACTTTTCCAGCTCTTTTTTAACTATTTCACGTAGGCAGGAATCTATAAAGATTTATAATTCACAGTATAAAATCTGAAGAAATTCAACGGTTCGGAAATAACCGGAACAATTAAAAAAAAAACTTGAAAAATGTTCTAATAAATTATGCAAAATATATCTAAACAAAAGGATATACAAGGCTGCAGAAATTATTTAATGAAGATGAATGAAACATTGGTATTTTCATACAGGATGTTAGAAAAATGCGCGGAAATATTTTAAATCAAAAATTATTAAAAAGTTCTCATGAACATTAGCCCGAAATACAGGATTTTATTTTTTTCCAGTTTTTTTATTTTTCTTAAATGTTTTTCAAGATAATTGTCTCAAAATATGTACAAGGCTAAATTTTATCTTAGTTTAAGGATAATGTACTTTGTTCGTTTAGGATAGGAATGACTTAAATGATAGTAATGACAAGATGCAAGGTTAAGAAACTGTTAGTGGCTGTAGTTCTTTCCTAAAATTAAAGACATTTTTTATATTTTAACCAGATATTTACCAGAAAATAGAGAACTGATAATAGAATGTTTCAAAACAATAACAAAAATATAGCCTTTTCATATGACATCATAGATTAAGTGTCAATAAATTACATATAGATAAAATCTTTAATGTGTTAAACACCAGAGGTCAATAAGTTCAGCACCCCTCTATTACAGAATACTATCACAATTATAAATCAACCTTTATGTACTAAGAAAGGACAAGGTACACCTGTGGTCAAAACATAAAATATCTAATTCACAGTCTAAGTGCTAATTCCCTAAGAAAAGCCATTAGTAAGTGAATATAATCAGCTTCATTCAGAGGCTGGATCTGCTGGAAGAAATCTAATAGAGATGTGAGCCACAATAGATCGCGATGGTCGCAGTGGAGGGTCAGTTCTTGACCCACTCACCTTAATCCTAATCCTAATCCTAATCCTAGTAAGTGAATAGAGTGTGAAATAGATGTCTTATTTATTGGACGTGATTGTCCATAAAACAATACAGAGTACAGAGTAAATATAAATAGTTACGGATTCACACACATTTCATAGACTTTTGTAGTTCTAGTTTAAGTTCATGTATTTTGAGATTTTAGGTTTACTTTCTATTAGTTTCTAATTTAATACCTTTGTTAATTTTTACATGTTATGCCTACGAAAGAAGGTATGGATCTTTGCAGATTATACAATTCCATTATTTTCTGCATGGAACGCCTATGAAAGAAAGTCTAGAATTTACCACAATCATTTGCTTCTTTAATACGCCTTGTATACCTCTAGAATGTTTCGGAATTTTCCAGGACTAGCAAAAGGATATATAAAGGATCCAGACTAGCTTTCATTGTTGATTTTCAGAAAATAGAGGTTAGAAAACCAAAAGTGTGATCAGTATTTCGAGAGTCCAGAACAATATAATACAAAACACAAAAAATAATAATAAAAAAATTATTCTGAATCAAAAATGCACAAAAACAATTTGAAATCAGATTTAAACTTACCAGTTTTTAAAGTCTTATTAGCACCATTGGGACCACTTACATTTAATACTCTTTCATGACTTTGTATATTTTGAGTTTCATTGCTGTCCAAATATTTCCTCATAACTGTATAATGGTGGTTTATTTGTCTCAAAAAAAGTACTGCTTGCTACAGAGTCTGAAGAGTCACTGTCTGATTCATATAAGGCATGTCCTGCATGTAATTTATACAGTTCATTATAATTTGTATTACCTAGCTAAAAATACAAATACATTAAGTACTCCAGGGTTGGCAAAAATCATGATTTTTTTTAAAAAATCAAAAAAAAACAGATTTTTTTGATTTAAATCAGATTATTTTTATTTAAATCAGATTTTTTTGATTTTTTTAGGTTTGTATTATTTCATTATTGTTTGTTCAGATGTAACACAGTTACAATAGTAAATAATTAAAATGCAGTAAATATTAAAATAATGGAGTAGAAAATATAAATTTAATATTAATATTAATTCAAACTTCAGCAAACGAAACAGAAAACGGTAATTTTAAAATCACAAACAAAAAACAGTGGGTACATATTATATAGCTACCTATACCCTATACTATACCTGTTATAATGGTAGATAATAAAATCAAGTCGAGTTAAAATAAAATAATCATTCTCGTAATTATTATGTAATACTTAATAAAATATCATTATGAAGAAAAATGATTTAAATCATTGATTTTTTTCAAAAAAATCACTTGATTTAAATCACGATTTAAATCACGATTTAAATCATGATTTAAATCATTTGATTTGCCTCGTAGGGTATCTATGAATGTCACCTCGCAGAGTCAGGGAGATATTGGTTAATCGAGAGTGCGATAGAGCCTGATGTATATAACAAGATATTTGACATTCGTATATACTTTGTAGGTTCATAATATTATAAGTTTTATAAAGATTTACTGTGCTGTACCTCATAGGTAGTCCATATATTTTTTGTATTGCTTTATTTTGTAAGATTTGGATTGGTCTTATATAGGTTCCACACGCAGGATACCAGATTATCGCCAAGTACTGTAAATGACCATGTATTAGAGAGTAATAAATGCCCCTAACCAAGCACTTAGGTAGACAATAACTTATCCTTCTCAGAACACCAACAGGTGCTGCAATCTTTTTTCTTAAATTACTCAAATGATCCTCCCATGAAAGAGTCTCATCTATAAGAAGGCCAAGATATTTTATTATACAACTATATTTTAGATCCTCATTATTTAATGTAAGAGGTGTACCACCACCGACCCTCGTCTTACTGATAAACATGTACGATGATTTTTGAATATTAAGAGTTAGTTTATGCATTTGTAGCCATTTGGTAATTAAGTTTAAATCTTGTGTTATTTTTTGTTTAAGTTCAATTGTTGATTTGCCATAATAAACTATTGTGGTATCATCGGCGTACAGTTTTATTTTACCATGTAATTTGAGGTTAGAAATAGAGTTAATATATATTAAGAAAAGGGTTGGGCCCAATATTGACCCTTGTGGTACCCCATATTTGACTTGTTCTTTTGTACTGGCTGTATTGCCCAATGATACAAAAGCCATTCTATTTGAAAGATAGTTCGAGAACCAGTCGTGGCACTTTCCCCTCACACCCAGAAGCTCCATCTTTCTCAACATTATACCATGATGCACTGTATCGAACGCCTTCCGTAAATCCAGCGACACCAGAGCTGCAATCTGATTGTCATCAATTTTCATTTGTACCTCAGAGATCATATCTACAGACGCAGATACCGTGTCACTAGATTCCCGGAAAGCATACTGCCCCGAGTACAACATATTTTGACAATGCAAAAAACCTACCAGTCTCTGGTTTACAATTTTTTCAAAAATTTTTGACAATGAAGGAAGCACCGATATTGGTCTGTAATTGTTAGCTGCATTCTTATCACCATCCTTGAACAGAGGTCGTACTTTTGCTGTTTTGATCCCATCAGGAACTTCACCACTGCTGAGTGACTGGTTTATTATATTAGAAAGAATAGGTGCAACACCATCACAACACTGCCTCAACACGCAGATACTCAGGCCATCAAAGCCTGTTGCTTTCGCAGAATCAAGCTCCCTTACAAGCTGGGCAACTTCATCAGTAGTAGTTGGAGTGAGAGACATATTTTTATCACCAGCAAACTCACTCTGTACATCCAGCGGTACATCAGGTATCACTGCTGCCAACCTCTCACCCACATCCACAAAGTATTTGTTTAGGAAGCTACAAATTTGCTGTTGGTTTTCAATTTTGTTGCCATCATCCATAGTGAGGGATTCTATTTCACTTCCTTGAGAGCTTTTAGTTTTTTGTGATAGTATTTCGTTTATAACTTTCCTGGTTTTTCTTGAGTCTCCCTTTGCACTTGCAAATTGGTTGTTATAATACTCTTTTTTCTTTTTTCTAACCAATTTTTTCACCTTTTTTTCAATGGAAAAGAAGTTTAATTAAGTAATCTATTGAAATTGGAAAAGGCCTAATTAACATTTTTCTTTTAAGCATTGTTTAACTTAGTCTTTTGATAGTGTTGATTCAAAAACTTCAAGAGTTAAAATGAAAAAAATAATTATAAGTTTTTTTCACTGGAGGAAGTACCTAAGTACTGTATTTGTAAATAAATCACTTCAAGATATTTTTTCAGTTTATCACATTTTGGGATACCCAGATTATGAAAAACATGTTTTCCTATTTCCACCAGTCTGTCTGTTGGTGTGAAAACTTAAAAACTCTAGATCAAATAAATGAAATATTGCTTGAAACCGGCTACACTTCCGAGACATTTAAGGCATGGCGAGGGGTAAACCGCTGGGGCATTATGGTGTACAAGCTCTTGGCATTAGTGGCATTATTGGCATTAGGGTGGCAGTATTGGCATTAGGGTGGCAGTATTGGCATTATGGTGGCATTATTGACATTATGATGGCAGTATTGGCATTATAGTGGCAGTATTGGCATTATGGCGGCATTACCGATGGCATTATTTTGACAGTAATAGCATTCCTGTGGCATTAGTTTAGATTTGGCAACATGTAGTTGCCAAATCTAAACCGCCCCGCCCAGAAATCTTTCTCTGTTTTTTTTCTCTTTCTTTGTTTTCGGGTGTGTTACTTCAGTCGAATTCGAGGATAACCGATAGTAAAACCTTCCTTTGTTGGTTCTTGTGACTTTTTGATACTGTTAAACACTTTTTTTCATTTTTAATTTGTGTATATATTCTGTAGTTTGCAACAAAATACAATTCAATGCAAAATGTATTTTTATACACTATACTTTAAAGTTTAAAAGTCGTTTTACTTAATATTTTGTTTTTTAAATTATTTTATTAATTCATCACAATTACGTAGAAATCTCATTACAGGATACCTCGCAGGACACAATATCATTTTTCCGAGCATTTTTCAGATGACTGCAAACTCCGGCAAGACAAAAATGGAAATCTTTTTATATTATTTTTATCAAGAACACGGTACAGAAATTACACAACGAAACCAACTAGTCTTGTTAATCATCGTGTTTTTACTTAGATAAACGCTACAAATTATCTCTAAGAAATGCAGCAGTCAGGTTTAAATTAAGTTTAGCTGTAGATTTTTTCATTTTTAGTGTTCCGTGAAACGGAACACTAATGGAATCACTTGGTGTCCGTCCGTCCGTCTGTCACAGGCGATTTTCTCTGAAACTATTCGACGTAGAAATTTAAAATATGGTACAGAGATAGAGTGCGATGGCCCAATTATAGACGTGACGTATAAAAAGTTAAATTTTGATTCAGGGGATTAATGTCGGGGGGTAAATTGGGCAATGGAATTTTTTTTTTCAAGGGCGTCGTGTAGGGTGTCAAATGAAAGCTTATTGAAGCACGAATTCAACGATATATATATAATGTATTTTTTTATCGCATTTTTTAAACATTTTTCGGGAAAACGCTCAAAGATATCCATTCCAATTGGTTTCATTCACTGCATAATTTTTTCTTATTTCGACTCTCCAGATCTTGCCTCTATTGAATATTTCTATAACCTCAATCAAGAATCGTGGCCTACAAAAAATATCAATTTTTTCTAGACCTAAAATTGCTTCTTGTACAAAAATTTTTGTCCCTCAAGTTTGTACATGTTTATTAAAAGGAAATGGTAGTTTCTGTGTAAAAAGCTAAATTTTATTGTAAATATTTTTTAACTTATGTGTACTTAGATGTTATTTTTATTTTGTAAGTTTTTTTTTTAATTATTAAGACTGATCTTTATGAAATTTTGGTTCCTAAACAAGGGAAGTATTTCAAATAAAATTAATTGTTTAAAAATATTTGTTATTTTATTAGTTTTTCAAAATTTGTATACACTTCTGCCACTGATTTGTCAAGGCCCAGCCCTAACTAACAAAGAATGCTGAAAATTTGCATACAGCTTTAATTTAGTCCCCAAGCGTCCAAAAACACAGGATATTGCAAAAGTCACCCTCCAAGAGGGTAAAATCAATCCCTAAAAATTAAATAATTTTTCAAGTTCAAACTGCTCGACATAGAAAGCTAAATTTTGGCAAAATATGTTATACAAGAAATAATATACAAGAAATATACAAGGAATATACAAGAAATATACAAGAAATATACAAGAAATATACAAGAGATATACAAGAAATATACAAGAAATATACAAGAAATATACAAGAAATAATATACAAGAAATATACAAGAAATATTCAAGAAATATACAAGAAATATACAAGATATATACAGAAATATACAAGAAATATACAAGAAATATTCAAGAAATATACAAGAAATATACAAGATATATACAGAAATATACAAGAAATATACAAGAAATGTACAAGAAATATACAATAAATATACAAGAAATATACAAGTAATAATATACAAGAAATATACAAGAAATACACATATACAAGGAATACACATATACAAGGAATACACAACAAGGAACACACATATACAAGCAAGGAATACAAAAGGATATACATATACAAGCAAGGAATACAAAACATACATACATACATACATACATACAAGAAGTATACAAGAAATATACAAGAAATATTCAAGAAATATACAAGATATATACAGAAATATACAAGAAATATACAATAAATATACAAGAAATATACAAGAAATATACAAGTAACATACAAGAAATATACAAGAAATATACAAGAAATACACAAGAAATATACAAGGAATATACAAGAAATATTCAAGAAATATACAAGAAATATACAAGGAATATACAAGAAATATACAAGAAGTATACAAGAAATATACTAGATATATACAGAAATATACAAGAAATATACAAGAAATAATATACAAGAAATATACAAGTAATAATATAGAAGAAATATACAAGAAATACACAAGAAATATAGGAATATACAAGAAATATACAAGAAATATACAAGAGATATACAAGAAATGTACAAGAAATATTCAAGAAGTATCAAGAAATATACAAGAAGAATATACAAGTAATAATATACAAGAAATATACAAGAAATACACAAGAAATATACAAGGAATATACAAGAAATATACAAGAAATATACAAGAGATATTCAAGAAATATACAGGAAATATACAAGATATATACAGAAATATACAAGAAATATACAATAAATATACAAGAAATATACAAGAAAATACAAGAAATATACAAGAAATACACAAGAAATATACAAGGAATACACAAGAAATATACAAGAAATATACAAGAAATATACAAGAAATATACAAGTAATAATATACAAGAAATATACAAGAAATACACAATATACAAGGAATACACAAGAAATATACAAGAAGTATACAGATATATACAGAAATATACAAGAAATATTCAAGAAATATACAAGAAATATACAAGATATATACAGAAATATACAAGAAATATACAAGAAATATACAAGAAATATACAAGAAATACACAAGAAATATACAAGGAATATACAAGAAATATACAAGAAATATACAAGAGAAATCAAGAAATGTACAAGAAGAAGAAAGAAGTATACAAATATACAAGAAATATACAAGATATATATGGAAATATACAAGAAATACACAAGAAATATACAAGAAATATACAAGAAATACACAAGAAATATAGGAATATACAAGAAATATACAAGAAATATACAAGAAATATACAAGAAATACACAAGAAATATACAAGGAATATACAAGAAATATTCAAGAAATATACAAGAAATAATATACAAGAAATATACAAGAAATATACAAGGAATATACAAGAAATATACAAGAAATATACAAGGAATACAAGAAATACACAAGAAATATACAAGAAATAATATACAAGAAATATACAAGAAATATACAAGAAATATACAAGAAATATACAAGAAATATACAAGGAATACACAAGAAATATACAAAAATATACAAGAAGTATACAAGAAATATACAAGATATATACAGAAATATACAAGAAATATACAAGAAGTATACAAGAAATATACAAGATATATACAGAAATATACAAGAAATATTCAAGAAATATACAAGAAATACACATATACAAGGAATACACATATACAAGGAATACACAACAAGGAATACACATATACAAGCAAGGAATACAAAAGGATATACAAGAAGTATACATACATACAAGAAGTATACAAGAAATATACAAGATATATACAGAAATATACAAGAAATATACAATAAATATACAAGAAATATACAAGAAATATACAAGAAATACACAAGAAATATACAAGGAATATACAAGAAATATTCAAGAAATATACAAGATATATACACTGTATACAAGTAACATACAAGAAATATACAAGAAATATACAAGAAATACACAAGAAATATACAAGGAATATACAAGAAATATTCAAGAAATATACAAGAAATATACAAGGAATATACAAGAAATATAGAAGAAATATACAAGAAGTATACAAGAAATATACTAGATATACGATGATTTTTGAATATTAAGAGTTAGTTTATGCATTTGTAGCCATTTGGTAATTAAGTTTAAATCTTGTGTTATTTTTTGTTTAAGTTCAATTGTTGATTTGCCATAATAAACTATTGTGGTATCATCGGCGTACAGTTTTATTTTACCATGTAATTTGAGGTTAGAAATAGAGTTAATATATATTAAGAAAAGGGTTGGGCCCAATATTGACCCTTGTGGTACCCCATATTTGACTTGTTCTTTTGTACTGGCTGTATTGCCCAATGATACAAAAGCCATTCTATTTGAAAGATAGTTCGAGAACCAGTCGTGGCACTTTCCCCTCACACCCAGAAGCTCCATCTTTCTCAACATTATACCATGATGCACTGTATCGAACGCCTTCCGTAAATCCAGCGACACCAGAGCTGCAATCTGATTGTCATCAATTTTCATTTGTACCTCAGAGATCATATCTACAGACGCAGATACCGTGTCACTAGATTCCCGGAAAGCATACTGCCCCGAGTACAACATATTTTGACAATGCAAAAAACCTACCAGTCTCTGGTTTACAATTTTTTCAAAAATTTTTGACAATGAAGGAAGCACCGATATTGGTCTGTAATTGTTAGCTGCATTCTTATCACCATCCTTGAACAGAGGTCGTACTTTTGCTGTTTTGATCCCATCAGGAACTTCACCACTGCTGAGTGACTGGTTTATTATATTAGAAAGAATAGGTGCAACACCATCACAACACTGCCTCAACACGCAGATACTCAGGCCATCAAAGCCTGTTGCTTTCGCAGAATCAAGCTCCCTTACAAGCTGGGCAACTTCATCAGTAGTAGTTGGAGTGAGAGACATATTTTTATCACCAGCAAACTCACTCTGTACATCCAGCGGTACATCAGGTATCACTGCTGCCAACCTCTCACCCACATCCACAAAGTATTTGTTTAGGAAGCTACAAATTTGCTGTTGGTTTTCAATTTTGTTGCCATCATCCATAGTGAGGGATTCTATTTCACTTCCTTGAGAGCTTTTAGTTTTTTGTGATAGTATTTCGTTTATAACTTTCCTGGTTTTTCTTGAGTCTCCCTTTGCACTTGCAAATTGGTTGTTTAATACTCTTTTTTCTTTTTTCTAACCAATTTTTTCACCTTTTTTTCAATGGAAAAGAAGTTTAATTAAGTAATCTATTGAAATTGGAAAAGGCCTAATTAACATTTTTCTTTTAAGCATTGTTTAACTTAGTCTTTTGATAGTGTTGATTCAAAAACTTCAAGAGTTAAAATGAAAAAAATAATTATAAGTTTTTTTCACTGGAGGAAGTACCTAAGTACTGTATTTGTAAATAAATCACTTCAAGATATTTTTTCAGTTTATCACATTTTGGGATACCCAGATTATGAAAAACATGTTTTCCTATTTCCACCAGTCTGTCTGTTGGTGTGAAAACTTAAAAACTCTAGATCAAATAAATGAAATATTGCTTGAAACCGGCTACACTTCCGAGACATTTAAGGCATGGCGAGGGGTAAACCGCTGGGGCATTATGGTGTACAAGCTCTTGGCATTAGTGGCATTATTGGCATTAGGGTGGCAGTATTGGCATTAGGGTGGCAGTATTGGCATTATGGTGGCATTATTGACATTATGATGGCAGTATTGGCATTATAGTGGCAGTATTGGCATTATGGCGGCATTACCGATGGCATTATTTTGACAGTAATAGCATTCCTGTGGCATTAGTTTAGATTTGGCAACATGTAGTTGCCAAATCTAAACCGCCCCGCCCAGAAATCTTTCTCTGTTTTTTTTCTCTTTCTTTGTTTTCGGGTGTGTTACTTCAGTCGAATTCGAGGATAACCGATAGTAAAACCTTCCTTTGTTGGTTCTTGTGACTTTTTGATACTGTTAAACACTTTTTTTCATTTTTAATTTGTGTATATATTCTGTAGTTTGCAACAAAATACAATTCAATGCAAAATGTATTTTTATACACTATACTTTAAAGTTTAAAAGTCGTTTTACTTAATATTTTGTTTTTTAAATTATTTTATTAATTCATCACAATTACGTAGAAATCTCATTACAGGATACCTCGCAGGACACAATATCATTTTTCCGAGCATTTTTCAGATGACTGCAAACTCCGGCAAGACAAAAATGGAAATCTTTTTATATTATTTTTATCAAGAACACGGTACAGAAATTACACAACGAAACCAACTAGTCTTGTTAATCATCGTGTTTTTACTTAGATAAACGCTACAAATTATCTCTAAGAAATGCAGCAGTCAGGTTTAAATTAAGTTTAGCTGTAGATTTTTTCATTTTTAGTGTTCCGTGAAACGGAACACTAATGGAATCACTTGGTGTCCGTCCGTCCGTCTGTCACAGGCGATTTTCTCTGAAACTATTCGACGTAGAAATTTAAAATATGGTACAGAGATAGAGTGCGATGGCCCAATTATAGACGTGACGTATAAAAAGTTAAATTTTGATTCAGGGGATTAATGTCGGGGGGTAAATTGGGCAATGGAATTTTTTTTTTCAAGGGCGTCGTGTAGGGTGTCAAATGAAAGCTTATTGAAGCACGAATTCAACGATATATATAATGTATTTTTTTATCGCATTTTTTAAACATTTTTCGGGAAAACGCTCAAAGATATCCATTCCAATTGGTTTCATTCACTGCATAATTTTTTCTTATTTCGACTCTCCAGATCTTGCCTCTATTGAATATTTCTATAACCTCAATCAAGAATCGTGGCCTACAAAAAATATAAATTTTTTCTAGACCTAAAATTGCTTCTTGTACAAAAATTTTTGTCCCTCAAGTTTGTACATGTTTATTAAAAGGAAATGGTAGTTTCTGTGTAAAAAGCTAAATTTTATTGTAAATATTTTTTAACTTATGTGTACTTAGATGTTATTTTTATTTTGTAAGTTTTTTTTTTAATTATTAAGACTGATCTTTATGAAATTTTGGTTCCTAAACAAGGGAAGTATTTCAAATAAAATTAATTGTTTAAAAATATTTGTTATTTTATTAGTTTTTCAAAATTTGTATACACTTCTGCCACTGATTTGTCAAGGCCCAGCCCTAACTAACAAAGAATGCTGAAAATTTGCATACAGCTTTAATTTAGTCCCCAAGCGTCCAAAAACACAGGATATTGCAAAAGTCACCCTCCAAGAGGGTAAAATCAATCCCTAAAAATTAAATAATTTTTCAAGTTCAAACTGCTCGACATAGAAAGCTAAATTTTGGCAAAATATGTTATACAAGAAATAATATACAAGAAATATACAAGGAATATACAAGGAATATACAAGAAATATACAAGAAATATACAAGAAATATACAAGAGATATACAAGAAATATACAAGAAATATACAAGAAATATACAAGAAATAATATACAAGAAATATACAAGAAATATTCAAGAAATATACAAGAAATATACAAGATATATACAGAAATATACAAGAAATATACAAGAAATGTACAAGAAATATACAATAAATATACAAGAAATATACAAGTAATAATATACAAGAAATATACAAGAAATACACATATACAAGGAATACACATATACAAGGAATACACATATACAAGGAATACAAAAGGATATACATATACAAGCAAGGAATACAAAACATACATACATACATACATACATACAAGAAGTATACAAGAAATATACAAGAAATATTCAAGAAATATACAAGATATATACAGAAATATACAAGAAATATACAAGAAATATACAATAAATATACAAGAAATATACAAGAAATATACAAGTAACATACAAGAAATATACAAGAAATATACAAGAAATACACAAGAAATATACAAGGAATATACAAGAAATATTCAAGAAATATACAAGAAATATACAAGGAATATACAAGAAATATACAAGAAGTATACAAGAAATATACTAGATATATACAGAAATATACAAGAAATATACAAGAAATAATATACAAGAAATATACAAGTAATAATATAGAAGAAATATACAAGAAATACACAAGAAATATAGGAATATACAAGAAATATACAAGAAATATACAAGAGATATACAAGAAATGTACAAGAAATATACAAGAAGTATCAAGAAATATACAAGAAGAATATACAAGTAATAATATACAAGAAATATACAAGAAATATACAAGAAATACACAAGAAATATACAAGGAATATACAAGAAATATACAAGAAATATACAAGAGATATTCAAGAAATATACAGGAAATATACAAGATATATACAGAAATATACAAGAAATATACAATAAATATACAAGAAATATACAAGAAAATACAAGAAATATACAAGAAATACACAAGAAATATACAAGGAATACACAAGAAATATACAAGAAATATACAAGAAATATACAAGTAATAATATACAAGAAATATACAAGAAATACACAATATACAAGGAATACACAAGAAATATACAAGAAGTATACAGATATATACAGAAATATACAAGAAATATTCAAGAAATATACAAGAAATATACAAGATATATACAGAAATATACAAGAAATATACAAGAAATATACAAGAAATATACAAGAAATACACAAGAAATATACAAGGAATATACAAGAAATATACAAGAAATATACAAGAGAAATCAAGAAATGTACAAGAAGAAGAAAGAAGTATACAAATATACAAGAAATATACAAGATATATATGGAAATATACAAGAAATACACAAGAAATATACAAGAAATATAGGAATATACAAGAAATATACAAGAAATATACAAGAAATACACAAGAAATATACAAGGAATATACAAGAAATATTCAAGAAATATACAAGAAATAATATACAAGAAATATACAAGAAATATACAAGGAATATACAAGAAATATACAAGAAATATACAAGGAATACAAGAAATACACAAGAAATATACAAGAAATAATATACAAGAAATATACAAGAAATATACAAGAAATATACAAGAAATATACAAGGAATATACAAGGAATACACAAGAAATATACAAAAATATACAAGAAGTATACAAGAAATATACAAGATATATACAGAAATATACAAGAAATATACAAGAAGTATACAAGAAATATACAAGATATATACAGAAATATACAAGAAATATTCAAGAAATATACAAGAAATACACATATACAAGGAATACACATATACAAGGAATACACAACAAGGAATACACATATACAAGCAAGGAATACAAAAGGATATACAAGAAGTATACATACATACAAGAAGTATACAAGAAATATACAAGATATATACAGAAATATACAAGAAATATACAATAAATATACAAGAAATATACAAGAAATATACAAGAAATACACAAGAAATATACAAGGAATATACAAGAAATATTCAAGAAATATACAAGAAATATACAAGTAACATACAAGAAATATACAAGAAATATACAAGAAATACACAAGAAATATACAAGGAATATACAAGAAATATTCAAGAAATATACAAGAAATATACAAGGAATATACAAGAAATATAGAAGAAATATACAAGAAGTATACAAGAAATATACTAGATATATACAGAAATACACAAGAAATATAGGAATATACAAGAAATATACAAGTAATAATATACAAGAAATATACAAGAAATACACAATATACAAGGAATACACAAGAAATATACAAGAAGTATACAGATATATACAGAAATATACAAGAAATATTCAAGAAATATTCAAGAAATATACAAGAAATATACAAGAAATACACAAGAAATATACAAGGAATACACAGAAATATACAAGATATATACAGAAATATACAAGAAATATACAAGTAATAATATACAAGAAATATACAAGAAATATACAAGAAATACACAAGAAATATACAAGGAATATACAAGAAATATACAAGAGATATACAAGAAATATACAAGAAAAATACAAGAAATATACAAGGAATATACAAGAAATATACAAGAAATATACAAGAGATATACAAGAAATATACAAGAAAAATACAAGAAATAATATACAAGAAATAATATACAAGAAATATACAAGTAATAATATACAAGAAATACACAAGAAATATACAAGGAATATACAAGAAATATACAAGAAATATACAAGTAATAATATACAAGAAATATACAAGAAATACACAATATACAAGGAATACACAAGAAATATACAAGAAGTATCCAGATATATACAGAAATATACAAGAAATATTCAAGAAATATACAAGAAATATACAAGATATATACAGAAATATACAAGAAATATACAAGAAATATACAAGAAATATACAAGAAATACACAAGAAATATACAAGGAATATACAAGAAATATACAAGAAATATACAAGAGAAATCAAGAAATGTACAAGAAGAAGAAAGAAGTATACAAATATACAAGAAATATACAAGATATATATGGAAATATACAAGAAATACACAAGAAATATACAAGAAATATACAAGAAATACACAAGAAATATAGGAATATACAAGAAATATACAAGAAATACACAAGAAATATACAAGGAATATACAAGAAATATTCAAGAAATATACAAGAAATAATATACAAGAAATATACATGAAATATACAAGGAATATACAAGAAATATACAAGAAATATACAAGGAATACAAGAAATACACAAGAAATATACAAGAAATAATATACAAGAAATATACAAGAAATATACAAGAAATATACAAGGAATACACAAGAAATATACAAAAATATACAAGAAGTATACAAGAAATATACAAGATATATACAGAAATATACAAGAAATATACAAGAAGTATACAAGAAATATACAAGATATATACAGAAATATACAAGAAATATTCAAGAAATATACAAGAAATACACATATACAAGGAATACACATATACAAGGAATACACAACAAGGAATACACATATACAAGCAAGGAATACAAAAGGATATACAAGAAGTATACATACATACAAGAAGTATACAAGAAATATACAAGATATATACAGAAATATACAAGAAATATACAATAAATATACAAGAAATATACAAGAAATATACAAGAAATACACAAGAAATATACAAGGAATATACAAGAAATATTCAAGAAATATACAAGAAATATACAAGTAACATACAAGAAATATACAAGAAATATACAAGAAATACACAAGAAATATACAAGGAATATACAAGAAATATTCAAGAAATATACAAGAAATTTACAAGGAATATACAAGAAATATAGAAGAAATATACAAGAAGTATACAAGAAATATACTAGATATATACAGAAATACACAAGAAATATAGGAATATACAAGAAATATACAAGTAATAATATACAAGAAATATACAAGAAATACACAATATACAAGGAATACACAAGAAATATACAAGAAGTATACAGATATATACAGAAATATACAAGAAATATTCAAGAAATATTCAAGAAATATACAAGATATATACAGAAATATACAAGAAATATACAAGTAATAATATACAAGAAATATACAAGAAATATACAAGAAATACACAAGAAATATACAAGGATTATACAAGAAATATACAAGAAATATACAAGAGAAATCAAGAAATGTACAAGAAGAAGAAAGAAGTATACAAATATACAAGAAATATACAAGATATATATGGAAATATACAAGAAATACACAAGAAATATACAAGAAATATACAAGAAATATTATACAAGAAATATACAAGAAATACACAAGAAATATAGGAATATACAAAAAATATACAAGAAATATACAAGAAATACACAAGAAATATACAAGGAATATACAAGAAATATTCAAGAAATATACAAGAAATAATATACAAGAAATATACAAGAAATATACAAGGAATATACAAGAAATATACAAGAAATATACAAGGAATACAAGAAATACACAAGAAATATACAAGAAATAATATACAAGAAATATACAAGAAATATACAAGGAATACAAGAAATACACAAGGAATATACAAGAAATATACAAGTAATAATATACAAGAAATATACAAGAAATATACAAGAAATATACAAGAAATATACAAGGAATACACAAGAAATATACAAAAATATACAAGAAGTATACAAGAAATATACAAGATATATACAGAAATATACAAGAAATATTCAAGAAATATACAAGAAATATACAGAAATATACAAGAAATATACAAGTAATAATATACAAGAAATATACAAGAAGTATACAAGAAATATACAAGATATATACAGAAATATACAAGAAATATTCAAGAAATATACAAGAAATACACATATACAAGCAAGGAATACAAAAGATATACAAGAAGTATACATACATACAAGAAGTATACAAGAAATATACAAGATATATACAGAAATATACAAGAAATATACAATAAATATACAAGAAATATACAAGTAACATACAAGAAATATACAAGAAATATACAAGAAATACACAAGAAATATACAAGGAATATACAAGAAATATACAAGTAACATACAAGAAATATACAAGAAATATACAAGAAATACACAAGAAATATACAAGTAACATACAAGAAATATACAAGAAATATACAAGAAATACACAAGAAATATACAAGGAATATACAAGAAATATTCAAGAAATATACAAGAAATATACAAGGAATATACAAGAAATATAGAAGAAATATACAAGAAGTATACAAGAAATATACTAGATATATACAGAAATACACAAGTAATAATATACAATAAATACACAAGAAATATAGGAATATACAAGAAATATACAAGAAATATACAAGAGATATACAACGAATATACAAGAAATATACAAGAAATATACAAGAAATATACAATAAATATACAAGGAATATACAAGAAATATACAAGAAATATACAAGAAATACACAAGAATATACAAGAAGTATACAAGAAATATACAAGATATATACAGAAATATACAAGAAATATACAATAAATATACAAGAAATATACAAGTAACATACAAGAAATATACAAGAAATATACAAGAAATACACAAGAAATATACAAGGAATATACAAGAAATATACAAGTAACATACAAGAAATATACAAGAAATATACAAGAAATACACAAGAAATATACAAGTAACATACAAGAAATATACAAGAAATACACAAGAAATATACAAGGAATATACAAGAAATATTCAAGAAATATACAAGAAATATACAAGGAATATACAAGAAATATAGAAGAAATATACAAGAAGTATACAAGAAATATACTAGATATATACAGAAATACACAAGTAATAATATACAAGAAATACACAAGAAATATAGGAATATACAAGAAATATACAAGAGATATACAACGAATATACAAGAAATATACAAGAAATATACAAGAAATATACAATAAATATACAAGGAATATACAAGAAATATACAAGAAATATACAAGAAATACACAAGAATATACAAGAAGTATACAAGAAATATACAAGATATATACAGAAATATACAAGAAATACACAAGAAATATACAAGAAATATACAAGAAATATACAAGAAATATACAAGAAATATACAAGAAATACACAAGAAATATACAAGGAATACACAAGAAATATACAAGAAATATACAAGAAGTATACAAGAAATATACAAGATATATACAGAAATATACAAGATATATACAGAAATATACAAGAAATATACAAGTAATAATATACAAGAAATATACAAGAAATATACAAGAAATACACAAGAAATATACAAGGAATATACAAGAAATATACAAGAGATATACAAGAAATATACAAGAAAAATACAAGAAATATACAAGGAATATACAAGAAATATACAAGAAATATACAAGAGATATACAAGAAATATACAAGAAAAATACAAGAAATAATATACAAGAAATAATATACAAGAAATATACAAGTAATAATATACAAGAAATATACAAGAAATACACAAGAAATATACAAGGAATATACAAGAAATATACAAGAGATATACAAGAAATGTACAAGAAGTATACAAGAAATATACAAGAAATATACTAGATATATACAGAAATATACAAGAAATACACAAGAAATATACAAGAAATATACAAGAAATATACAAGAAATAATATACAAGAAATATACAGGAAATACACAAGGAGAACATATAAGTATACAAGAAATATACAAGTAATAATATACAAGAAATATACAAGAATTATACAAGAAATATACAGAAATATACAAGAAATATACAAGAAATATACAAGAAATATACGAGATATACAAGAAATATACACGAAATATACAAGAAATATACAATTACTATGTAGGTCTCCAGATTATGGAACAAACTGCCTGCAGACATTTTCCCCTCCCCTCCCAACCTCCAAACCTTTAAATCCAGTATCACTTCTCTTTAGACGCCGATGGTAAGTTAGCACTGAGGCTTGTCTACGTGAAAAAACTAAATAGCAAAAATACTAGTTTTTAACTATGTTTAAAAACTAATAAATAAAAGATTTTCCCGATAATTACAGGCGATTAACGTGAAGTGCAAACACTGTGATAATTATTGTCACATTCTTGGCTAAAATACCAAGGTCGTGCGACCATGGCTTAGTTAAACAAGAGCGCGCCCGATTCGTGAACTCCACCCAGACGACTTAAGGGCGTCAACGCCTTCTTGGTCTATATAACATCGTGATTTTTGATGACCACATTTTTGCTTCAACGAGGCTACATGAAGAGTACTGAAAGAGTACTGGTCCAGTACTGGTAGTACTTTTGTATAACACCTTGATCCTGCTGGCAGGGCGCATGTAAAATTTTCGTTTCTTTTTATAAATATTTTCTGTAATACCAACATATATAAAGAAATAGGCAATGACTTTAACAATAAATTCTGAACACAATAAACTTAACCTGTTAAGGTTAACAGGTTAGTACTACACTAACGTAGGTACGTTAGTGTAGAATAATGGATTTTGAATAGTGTAGTGTGTATCTAGTGGGAAAAGTCCAACATTCCCTGACGACTCAGTAGATTGCTGGTCGAGGTAGTTCGGATTTTGTAATAATTATAGACACAGCTGACACATTAACAGATTTTTATTTTTTTAAGCTTATAAATTTTTCGGAACAAATATCTTGTTTGGTTAGTAAATCAGCAGTCAAACTTGAGATTTCCCCAATTTAAAAATATTACTAATTAGTAATTAGTAACTATTATTATTATTGTTAAAAAAGTTTGTGGTAGAAGTGTATTCTGAACAGGCCAATACCATATAATTGTGATGCAGAGAAACAGCGTTTTTCATGGGAATGCTGATTCAAAAAACTGGGGACCTGAATACTACACAATTATTCCTCTGATGCCTTCGCTCAACCAGGCCAATATAATAATAATAATAATTTTATTGTGCCAAAGTTCACAAAACGACAAAATACGCTGTATATTAGTGTTCTAAACCTACAGTTGATATGAACAATATAATCAGTGCCTTGCCAATTCCACCTTTTGCTACATTTGTTTGTTACTGCAGACTTAGAATTTTGTAATTTCATTTCAAAATATCCACTATCATAATGTTAATAGACAGGCGTTTATTCTTTCGTAACAGTAGTTTCTTTCTTGCTCTATGTGGAAACACACAAACCTCATTCACAACAATGTGGACCTAGAGGAATTTAGAGAGAAGGAATATTCCCATTAAAAATAATAAACTTTCGAAGTACTTTTGGAGTGCTGTTTTATATATACCAAAATCTTCGAAACCTTCAAAAGGACACTGTATTTGTTGCAAAAATTCAATGAATAATTTATTCGGCATGAATTTCTTACTCTAGAGAGAACCAAAATAGGTCAAAGTAAAAAAGAAAATATGGGGAGACCCATATTATTATTATTTAATAATAATAATAATAATAATTTATTGGCGTCATATACGCACACACAGTCATAAAATAAAATAAAATTTAACATTACACTTCTTTCTCTGTAAGATACAAACACTAGATAGTTAACAAACTGAATCAAACAAGTAACAATAAGGACCAATTATTAGAATGACATTTGGCAATATAGTCAAACATACATTTATTACAAACACAGTTAACGCAATAATTCAAAGTCCCTAAAATTTAAGTACTCGTCAATACTATAGAATGCCTGACTGATTATAAAATCCTTGACCTTCCTTTTAAACGTGAATAAGGGCAGGTCACGTATCACAACAGGTAGATTATTATAAAAAGTTACTCCCCTCTGGGCCAGGGCCATCTCTGGAGTCGTCTAAATACAGGCACAAGCCCTTGCTTGTTGCCGGTGTCATGATGGTGAACTTCCTCATGTCTCTGGTGTTCACTGAGATGCCGTTTAACAAAAAGCAGGCTCTCCAAGACGAACAGGGAAGGCAGAGTATTAGGTATACATATTAGGTATACAGAAATTAAGACAGAATTAAATTATCATTCATAAGCACATGGTTATTGGGCAGTAGCTATCTTCAAATAGGATATACTTAAAACTTTTACGTTTATAATCTGTTAGCAGTACCTATGCTAACAGAGTTATATTAAAAAAAAGTTTAAAGGCAGTGAAGGTTTTGAAGATTTTGGTAAGATCTATTATTATAAAACAGCACTCCAAAAGAACTTCGAAAGTTTATTATTTTTAATGGGAATATTCCTTCTCTCTAAATTCCTCTAGGTCCACATTGTTGTGAATGAGATTTGTGTGTTTACATAGAGCAAGAAAGAAACTACTGTTACGAAAGAATAAACGCCTGTCTATTAACATTATGATAGTGGATATTTTGAAATGAAATTACAAAATTCTAAGTCTGCAGTAACAAACAAATGTAGCAAAAGGTGGAATTGGCAAGGCACTGATTATATTGTTCATATCAACTGTAGGTTTAGAACACTAATATGCAGCACATGAGTGTATTTTGTCGTTTTGTGAACGTTGGCACAATAAAATTATTATTATTATTATATTGGCCTGGTTGAGCGAAGGCATCAGAGAAATAATTGTGTAGTATTCAGGTCCCCAGTTTTTTGAATCAGCATTCCCATGAAAAACGCTGTTTCTCTGCATCACAATTATATGGTATTGGCCTGTTCAGAATACACTTCTACCACAAACTTTTTTAACAATAATAATAATAGTTACTAATTACTAATTAGTAATATTTTTAAACTGGGGAAATCTCAAGTTTGACTGCTGATTTACTAACCAAACAAGATATTTGTTCCGAAAATTTTATAAGCTTAAAAAAATAAAAATCTGTTAATGTGTCAGCTGTGTCTATAATTATTACAATTTTATTATACAAAATCCGAATATTTACATCACTACCTCGACCAGCAATCTACTGAGTCGTCAGGGAATGTTGGACTTTTCCCACTAGATCACACTACACTATTCAAAATTCATTATTCTACACTAACGTAGGTTAACAGGTTAAGTTTATTGTGTTCAGAATTTATTGTTAAAGTCATTGCCTATTTCTTTATATATGTTGGTATTACAGAAAATATTTATAAAAAGATAGGAAAAAAAATCTAAACAAACCCAAAACAACGAAAATTTTACATGCGCCCTGCCAGCAGGATCAAGGTGTTATACAAAAGTACTACCAGTACTTGCTCTTTCAGTACTCTTCATGTAGCCTCGTTGAAGCAAAAATGTGGTCATCAAAAGTTCACGATGTTATATAGTCCAAGAAGGCGTTGACGCCCTTAAGTCGTCTGGGTGGAGTTCACGAATCGGGCGCGCTCTTGTTTAACTAAGCCATGGTCGCACGACCTTGGTATTTTAGCCAAGAATGTGACAATAATTATCACAGTGTTTGCACTTCACGTTAATCGCCTGTAATTATCGGGAAAATCTTTTATTTATTAGTTTTTAAACACAGTTAAAAAGTTAAAAACTAGTTTCAAAACTTACTGTTTATTTTTGCTATTTAGTTTTTTCTTAATGCGGTACTGCCCACGTAGACAAGCCTAAGTGCTAACGTACCATCGGCGTCTAAAGAGAAGGGAAATGCAACCCACTGATACTGGATTTAAAGGATTGGAGGTTGGGAGGGGAGGGGAAAATGTCTGCAGGCAGTTTGTTCCATAATCTGGAGACCTAGGTATGAATGACACAAACAAGGATACCGTGCTGTTGGCAAAACAAAAAATAGGACATGGGACTATTATTAGAAAAGCAGGTTCTGGCCCCCCTAAAATTTCTACTGAAGATCAAGATAGAAGACTGCTTAATTATCTAAGGGATCATCCATTCGAAACTGCAATAAAAGCGAAAGAGGAGACGAACTTTCCAGGTTCTGCAAATACTGCTAGAGACAGGGTTCGAAATTCCGATATACGAAGTCGTTGTGCTGCTAATAAAATATTTTTAATGGAGGATTTTGGAGGATTTTAAACAGGTTAGGTTAGAATTTGCATATGAATATTTAAATCAGAATAATTTCTGGGAAACAATTATATTTTCTGATAAGAAAACTTTTCAATCATGTAATAATGGGAGAATTTGGGTTTATAGGCCATCCGGCAGGCGGTATTGTCACGCTAGGGGTCGTCGGGGTTGATAAATTAGGCTGCGGTTTACCAAAACACTTATATTGATACCAGGTACAAGCACAATAATACACTTACGTCACTAAGTTGGGTAGCGTAGGGGGCAGCTTCTATCGGAGTACTCGGTCAGCCTAAAGGGCTGGCGCTAATTGTACCGTTCGTGCGGCACCACAGTGACGCCTCTGTCGGGACGCGACAGTAGCGCGCTCCCAGTCGGGACACGACGCCTTCCTTTGCATCTCGCTGGTACGCTTTTTATATGAACCCCTCAAGAACAGTTTATACAAACAGTACAACTGGTCAGGGTTCATAAAATAAAGGCGAGGCCAGCGATATGCAATTGCAGCACGTAGAGTGGTTTCCGAAATGTTAAATAAATAATATCAAAAATATATAGAAATTTGGAAAAAATGATGAATATCTGGTGAAATATGACAGTATGATGACATATACACCCATCTTTAGTGACAAAATCCATACTGTCTGTCATGAATGATTTTGTGTTTTTCTAGATATTTTAGAATTTGCAAGTTGATGACTTTCTTCATAACTTTGCTGACAACAGAGAGAAGACAGATGGTCTATAATTGGGTGGAAGAGACCCGGATTCTTTCTTCGGGACAGGCTGCAAATGAGCAGTCTTCCAGCACTCTGGGAAGACACTCTTGTCATAGGAGATCTGGAAAAGACGAGTTAAGATTGGTGCCAGTTCTAGAGCGCTTTTTTAGAACAATTGCTGGTGTGCCATCCAGACCGGAGGACTTTTTGGAACGCAACGAAACCTCAATAGTTCACCAAATAATATTTTTACCAATAGGAATTTAAAATCTATATTGCTGAACGTCTTTTCATATTTCGTAATCATAAATTTTAAAACAATGCATAATTGTTTACATTTTTGGACAAAAGCCAACTAAAAGACTAGTTATTATTAATTCATCGCTTTTAAAAAAAATACTTCGTAATTGTAATTGCAAAACAATGTCTTTTGATATTCTCTAGGGAACTATAATTGTTGGTGGTCAAATATAAAGCTTTAACGTTACGTAAAAGGTTTCTACCAAGTCGCAAAAATTCACTGATTGACTTTTTCTGTGGGCTTCTCATTGACTGTTACTGTTAACAGGGCCCCCGCAACCGCGTGTGCAACGCGTGCACTGCACGCGGGCGCACTCTGTAAGGGGCGCCAAGAACCAAAGGTTTTTGGTTAATTTTTTAACAATATTTCCAACGAGCAAGGCACCAAAGAAATCTTTTTTTTCAATAATCTAAGCGAAGTTTATGTTCATAAATATAATTAGGTACCTATCTAATCTAATTCCCTATTAAAACAGAAAACATATTTTTAAAATCAATCATCACTATTCACATCTGAATATGCAATATCATGATCCAATATCCAATACTGGTATAAATCGACAAGTTTGCGTAGAAGTTGTTAGAACTTGTTACCTACTTGCCGATTTTCCTGTCCAGACTCGAATACTCTGTAGGAGTATAAAACAGCGGAAGGCGTCGTAATCCAAATAATTGATATTTTATTTCGCAACGTTTAAGGGTCAAGAAGACGCAGAAAATTATAATATTTAGATACTTAAAAATTAAAAAGATTGATTTGTATTTTGTGTTATTGTGTTTTGTTGTGATTGAATAAAATTTTATGAAATGGTAAGTACCTACCCACATGCAGTATTAGCATTTTCTAAGGTCTATAAAATTCGTTTTTTTTTTAATTTTTTCTGTTTAAAATAGTGCACATCCTTAATTAGCCCATACCTTTATACCATAGATAATATTATTTTTATTTCCCTCAAATAGGAAAGTATTTTGTATTCGTGGAAAAATCGGATAGATTTTGATATTTCTTTAGACATTTTAGATTTAAAACCTGACGTTTCGCCTTGGAGCCACCATCATACCGTTTGACTTTCTGAAAAAATTTATATTTCATCTTTGCCAAAAATTAATTATCAAATTATTATACCAGGAAAAGTGTATAGGGTATATGCTTCAGATTGGTCTTAAGTTCGTTTAGCCGTTTAGGTTTAAAGGCTCGCGTTTAGAGTTTAGATTCATAAAAATAAAAAATTACGGGGCGTTCTCAAAAAGATGGGTCTTGTGCAAGGGAAGTCAAGGGTAAATGTCCTTACCAATTTTTGATCTAGTGTTTCTTAAATTCTAGGAGCCACAGAAGAGAAAACGACCTTCTGGTGCAAAATTTCGAGAGCAAAAAAAAGTTAGAGTCCAAGAAAGGGAAAAGATGGCTGGGAGTATGAAACATTTTTTGCAAAAAAGTCAAGTTTACAAGACTGAAACGATAGAGGTAGAAGAAAACACAGTTTCTAAAGCGGCGCCATCGCCATCTTCTGCAACATGTGAACCATCGACATCAACATCAACACGTATTGAAAATATAGCCTCTGTAGAGTCAGCCATCCTAACAACTACGACTACAAGTGACACTTCTAGCAGTTCTAGCGATGAAGCTTCTACTGAAGGGGAGACTGAGATTACTATTCCTAGTATTCTTCCATCAGAAGATCCCGGTTTATGGCCCAGAAGCATCACCAATGATGAAGTCAGAATATTGGTTGATCGTGGTCCTCCCTTGATAGGACGTAATTATCAATTTCCTGCTAATAAAGACAAAAGAAAATTTTCAAGTAAGTACTTTGTTAGAAAACTAGGAAATGGAGAAGAAGTGGAAAGAATTTGGCTAATTTACTCAGTTTCGAAAAATTCGGTATTTTGTTTTTGTTGTAAACTTTTCAGCAAGACTTCTACTAGTTTTTCTGATACTAGTGGTTTTTCTGATTGGCAACATTTATCCTTAGCCATTATAAGACATGAAACATCAATTGCACATAACGTTCACATGAATAAATGGATGAATTTAAAAAAAATGTTGAAATTATCTACAACTGTAAACGATCATCACTTACGGGTTTTAGAAACTGAAAAAAAGTATTGGCATGACGTTCTAGAAAGAATTATTGCAGTTGTTAAATTTTTATCCAGACAGTGCCTAGCTTTCCAAGGTTCATCTAAAACACTTTTCCAATATGATAATGGGAACTTCCTCAAAACTGTCGAGATGATTTCATCTTTTGATCCTGTGATGAGAGAGCACATAAGTCGAGTGCAAAACTCACAAACAAATTCTTTAAGAATGACCCATTACTTAGGCTACCAGATACAAAATGAAATTATTGAATTAATGGCTTCTAAAGTAAAAAATAATATTTTGGACATGGTTCTAAGCTCCAAATATTATTCAATAATTTTAGATTGTACACCGGATGCAAGCCATACAGAGCAAATAAGCCTCGTTTTGCGTTATGTCGTTCTAAATGACAGTTCTAAAAAGGTCCAAATACAAGAGAGTTTTATAGCATTCAACTCAATAATCGACTCTACAGGGGAAGGGCTATGTAATTTTGTAATGGGACTTTTGAAAAATTTAAATTTAGATATTAAAGATATGAGAGGTCAAGGGTATGATAATGGGGCCAATATGCGCGGAAAACATATTGGTTTACAAAAACGCATACTCGATGCTAATCCTAGGGCATTTTTTGTACCATGTGCTGCACACAGCTTAAATTTAACAGTAAATGATGCTGCTAAGGTTTCAAATGAAACAGTGAATTTTTTTAATATTGTACAAGAACTTTATGTATTTTTCTCTTCATCCACAAAAAGATGGGATGTTATGAAAAAGCATGTCCCTCAGTTAAATCTAAAACCCCTAAGTGATACTAGATGGTCAAGTAGGATTGATGCTATGAAACCGCTAAAGTTTCATTTAATTCAAATATGTGATAGCCTTCTAGAAATAGCAGAAAATGATACTTATAACATAGAAACTAGACATAAAGCAAATTCTCTTTTATTAAATATTCAATCTTTTAAATTTATTTGTAGTATAATAATTTGGTATGATGTTTTATTCCAGATTAATATTGTAAGCAAAATGATGCAAAGTGTAGCGATTGACATTAAAGTGTGCCAAAACTATTTAAAGAATTTAGTCGATCATTTTAAAAATTATAGAAATGATAATGTTTTCGAGGAAAATCTTGTTGAAGCTGGAAAACTAGCGGCTGCTCTTGAGATAGAGCAATGTTTTCCCCCATTAAATAATGTAAGACGAAGGTATAAACCGAAATTGTTCGATTATGAGCACACGGATGAGACACCTCAAGATCCAAAAACTGCTTTTAAAATAAATTTCTTTTTAAAAATAATTGATCAAACACTAAGTTCTTTAAATAGTAGGTTCGATATGATATCTGATTACGAAAACGTTTTTGGTTTTATTTGTGATATTTCTAAATTAAATGACGAAGATCTTTTAAAATGCTGTCATGTTCTTCAACAGAAGCTAACTGATCAGGAAAAGCAGGAGGCTGACGTGGAAGGAAATGGTTTATTTAACGAGATAAAAGCCCTAAGATTGTTTTCATTGCCTGAAGTATCAAATCCCCTTGAAATTCTTCAATATATATTTGAAAACAATCTAACTTCATCTCTACCAAATATTAGTATTGCGTTAAGAATCCCCCTCACTTTACCTGTGTCTGTTGCTTCTGGTGAGAGATCATTCTCAAAATTAAAAATAATTAAAAATTATTTGAGGTCTACCATGTCACAAGAAAGATTATCTGGTTTGGCAATCTTAGCTATAGAGCAAGAGATACTCGATAAAATAGATTTTGATAATATTATAAAAGAATTTGCAGCGGCCAAATCTAGAAAAACGCCCATTTAATTTCTGTATCCTAATAATAAGGTATGTTTTATTTGTGATTTGTTTATTGTTTGATTTATGCCTTTATAAATAATTTAGAGAAAAATAAAGTTTTGGTTTTGAAATCTCTGTAGTTTCCTTATAAAATGAGGTTTTAATCGATTGCCTAAAGGAAAAAAATTAAAAATTAAAAAAATACATATGTTATCTAAAACTAACAGCATACTGATCTTAAGGCATTTAAGAAAGGTTTCTGATAGTTTTTTTAACTACTCTACACTAAATTCCAACAAAAGCTGGACAAATTTGGGCACCCCCAATTTTTTTGCCGAGTAAGGGGCGCCAAAATATTTTTGGCACGCGGGCGTTGATAACCCTTGCGGGGGCCCTGACTGTTAAATACTACAAAGAAGAGAATATTAAGACTCCCATATGACCAGTGTTGTTTGATAAGAATTATTCTGTTATTTTGTATGCTTTATTTATTATACTATATGTAGTATAATAAATAAAGCATACAAAATAATAGAATAATTCTTATCAAACAACACTGGTCATATGGGAGTCTTAATATTCTCTTCTTTGTAGTATTTAACAGTCAATGAGAAGCCCACAGAAAAAGTCAATCAGTTGCGCGGGTGAAAGCTATGGCTTTCACCCGCGGCTTAGTTAGCGTATAAGTTATACAGGGTGCCCGAAAAGTCTTAGTATGGGCAAATATCTTTGCTATTAGTAAAGGTAGATACAACAAATTTAAGGTGTATCTTATTGGTTAATAAATCTACTTTTTTATGTAATTTAACTTTTCAGCCCCCTTGAGGGGTGACGCTAGGGAGTTGAGGTCAAAAATTGCAAAAATTCAATGTTCTTTTGTGTTGCACGAAACTGCACTAACCTGCACTGATTTTTTTAATGGGTGTCTTTTACAAAAAAAAGTGTAGGTGAGTGCAGTTACACGCAACACAAAAACGCAAACCTATAGAGTAACAAACAAACGTTAATAAATCTACTTTTTTATGTAATTTAACTTTTTCAGCCCCCTTGAGGGGTGACGCTAGGGAGTTGAGGTCAAAAATTGCAAAAATTCAATGTTCTTTTGTGTTGCACGAAACTGCACTAACCTGCACTGATTTTTTTAATGGGTGTCTTTTACAAAAAAAAAGTGTAGGTGAGTGCAGTTACACGCAACACAAAAACGCAAACCTATAGAGTAACAAACAAACATATTTTCGCGCTTAGAAAATAGATAAGGAGGTAATGATAGAAGAACGACAGCTATCTAGGTACATACATACACAGAATAACCGCGGATGGGGTTTAGAATAGAAGAGGACAAATCAACCAAATTTTGCAAGATTCGTTAAAATGTCACTCCTAATAAAAGTTTTTGCTTGTACAATAAATCAGATTCACCCAATGAAAAATTTAATTTCTTTTACAAAGAGCAAAAAGAAGTACTTGTAAGAGTAAGCATACTGTGTTTATCACTTTCTACCAAAAGAACAAATATAAAATATGTCTTAAATTAAGCCATAAGACGAAGTACAAAACTTCATTAAAAATTTTAAATTATTAAAAGTCGCGAATTTTATCACATTATTTTTTTAAAGTCCCAACTATTCTCTCTCACATCTTTAACCAGAGTACTAGTTTTTACATATTAAACAATAATGACATCTATGGACATGTTTGTCAATGTCTTTATTAAATGAAGCAATTATTTAATATAAAATACGTATAAAAAATTAAATTTTCATAACGTGAAATCTTATTTATTTTACAAGCAAAAGCTTTTATTACGAGTGACATTTTTATATATTTTGCAAAATTTCGTCCATTTGTCCTCTTCTAACATACTATATATGTAAATGTATCTAGAAATACTTATTTTTACAATTGTCTTTGTAGGTGGATTATAATGTAATTTAAAAATAATAAAATAAATATCCGGTTTGTGGGAGTGGCATTTCATTTATTTAAATTAATTATTCCTAACGCACTCTTAAAAATATGTTGGTAGTGATAACTAAAATTTAGTCAATACAGCCTTTTCTTTTTGTGAAAACGGACTCAACCGAAATCTAAGTCATCGTAACTAATACAAAATTGTTGCAGTTGTACTAGTTAAAACAGCTAAATATATCAACTAAAGAAGCATTTAATTTTAGTCGCAGTAACTAATGGTTGGGTTCAAACTAACTGAAATATATGTTATTGATACTAAGATTTATGTTGTCACTCTAATTTAGATTAATTTTTCTAACATAGACGAAGGTTGTTATGACCTATTTTATTAGTAAGCAGAATTAAAAAATTTAGTTAAAACAGCTAAATATGTTAACTCAAGAAACATTAAATTTTAGTTGCATGAACTAATGGTTTCTCAGGTATGACCAATAAAACTCAATACGTTTAAAATAAAATTATATTCAGATTATATTTATGTTACATAAAAGAGCTTTCATACAGAACTAAACTTAAATTCCACTTGAACCTATAGGCCCCCAAAGGTAAACATTCGTCTCGCTGACAGGCACCACTATGCCTTCAATTTATGACCATAAGCATCTGATGTAGAGCTGGAGCAATTCGTTCCTAACATTCGGCCATATTGCCATTGTTTCGCCCTCGAAACACCATGTTTTTGTCGTCGGCACAGGCCAAGTGTTTTACCTGTGAAAAACAACAATGTAAGAAATTTCAAGGATTCCAAAATGTATATCTCTGTTCCTAGTTACAGGACCCATACCAAATTTATTGGTTTTAATAGTGAGCCCACTGGAAATGATTTGATAAAGAACAAAAAAATTGTAATTTGCGAAAAAAAGTTGAATTTTTGGTGTGCCCCTCCTAAGAAAAAAATGAACACGTCTAGGAATTTTATTTATTACTTTTTCTAAAGAAATTTTACATCATTTTGTCCACAGTTTTTAAATTTTGAAAGAAAAAAATGTGTTTGATTGGGTTTGATTTATTTACTTACTTTTACAAAATATAATACAATAAAATGAATCAGTTATAGTTTTTAGTGGGGTTGAAAAAATAACTACTTACCTTTAAGCTCGAATATCACGAATAAAAACAACATTAAAGCCCGTACTTGCAACGTTTAATGGAAAACACGGCGCAATATCGCAGCAGCCAAAAATAAAAATGTCGGATCAACCCGCTAACTAACTGACTTACTGATGCTACCACTCACGTAGGTATGGATGGGGAAGCACCCGGCCCGTGCTCACAACTAAGAAGGCATTGCTGCCAAGTTAAATTATTAGTCAATAATGCTAAGAAGTTTGTTGTGACAACTAAATCGTTTTAGCGTCCCTAAGTTTTCGTATAGGTAATCACGAATGGTTTTTTTATTTAATGGAAATGTGAGCGAAGTTGTTATAACTATTTAATAAGTTGATAATAAAATTAAATCTCAAGTAACAAAATAAATATTTTGTCCCAACTAATATCATGCAACTTATTTTCTTGTGTTGTAGTGACTGTTTTTAAATGTAAGGAAAACTTATAAAGCCAATATTTTTGCTATTTTAACTAAAAATACTTAGTTCCAACAACTTAAGTATTGCAACAAATGAAAATAAGTTAGGAACGCCAACTCATTTTTAAGAGTGCGTGATCCTGTTTAAATTATGGAATTTATCTATATAATGAGAAACAAACACTACCTATTGATCGACATTTAAGCACGTTTAAGCAAATTAAGATGAAAATAAAATGTATCTATCGTAATATCTCTAGTGCTGGGTAAGAGGGACTTAAGTCAGAAATTTCCAGAAAATGAAGTTAAAGATTTCATTACTGTTTGTAAATCTGAACACAATTTAATTCTGTTAGTATTTACTGCATGTTTTTTTTATTAAGGATATGGGTTTATTAAAGGTAAATACTAACTAATTGGTCCTAAAGTCTGGAGTTAGCAAAACTTAGGTCAGTACTAGGGGTATTAATCCCGGGGTCCCGGGATCCCGGAGTATAAACCGGACTCGAAAACCCCGGGATCGATTAATATTTTCGTGATTAGTCTCGAAATGTTCTTTAGCGACACCGACAGCGATGAAGACACTGATGGTATGGAATAAGATGGAAGTTTCGGAAAAAAGTGACTTTTTGCAAGTAATTATTATCAATAATCATGACCTCCACATATTTTATTTCCCCAAATTTTCCCCACGTGTGATTTTTCCCCAAAATTGCGAAAAAATTCCCCAATCTGGCAAGCCTGTCAAACATCTAAAATATTAAAAATGACATTACATACAATCTATCAAAATAATTATTTTACAACCTTCATTTTTGCATATTATATTATTTTAATGCAAAAATTGATTTGCAATGGGCTTGATTAAGTATATATGCTAAGGATATTGTTTAAATCTTTTTAAAGGTTCGTCGCATTGTTCAATAAGTTAAACAATACATGTTTCTTTAAATATTTAGTTATTATTAAAATTTTATAGTAATATGACCTAAAGATTTCTGGATAACTTTTAAACAACACACTTATTTTTATCGGATCGCTTCCTCCTGTATAATTTCCACCGCACGTCACTGCCGTGTAGGCTGAAAAGTGGTTAATTACGGCTGTATTCTCACCTTGATTAAAGCTTAACATTAAAACGAAGAAAAACTACCCAAGATAATGTTATTAAACTAAAAGTAATTAAATGTGAAATAAGAGGCCATCAACTCTTTATTAGGTATTGAGGAGTGGCATGAGAAAATTACATAAAAACTGAAAATCCGAAATGGAAAATGGTATTTTTAATGCAGAAAGACAATTAAGTATCAAACAAAGTTTCCCTTATTAATGTTTTATTGCTTTGGGGGTGTTTTTTTATTTACTGTCATATTATTACTGACAAGTACCTATTACTTATTTAAAATTATTTTGGGGATTCGTTATAACCCCTGTTACAAAAGTTTTGAGAAAAAAAATTAAGGTGCTGTCCAAAAATAGGGATGCAGTACATCAAGTCATCCTTGGAATTTACTGTTGCTACGGGTTTTGCCATTTTGTTAGACATGTCAAATTGTTGACAGTTCTTTTCGCGATGGCATACAAGTTAGATATTCGCAGAAGTATTTATAGACTTGTTGGGCAAATACCCAAAAAGGAAATAGCAAGACTTTTTCAAGGCGAAAATATTTCAAAAGCAACGATATATCGAACAATTCGGGAATGTGAAGAAGGAATCCCTTGTGTGAACCTCCCAAAAACTGGTCGACCACGCAAGTTATCTCAAGCACAGCAGAACAGGTTAGCTCGAATAATGAAAAATTCCATTGGAAAATCTACAAGAAAGGTTGCTCCTCGTTTCCGAATTTCCAACGCCACCGTTTGTCGTTATAATGCTAGGAGCGGTATAAAATACCGAAAGAGAAAAAAGGCGCCCAAATATACCGATGCCCAGATAGCAAGGATACCCAGATGCTGCCGCAATTTAAGACGAATTCACTTCGCGAACAACAGATGCGTTGTCATGGATGATGAAAAATATTTCACCCTTAGCCATGCAGAATTACCTGGAAATTCTGGATTTTATACCGACAACATAGAGGAGACCCCAAATGAAGTTAGATATAAAGCCAAAGCTAAATTTTCAGAAAAACTATTGGTTTGGTGTGCCATATCCGAAAGGGGAATATCCAGGCCTTTTGTTAGTCGTGTAAGAGGAGAGGCAGTGAATGCTGAAGTCTATATCAGAGACTGTCTCACAAAATTAGTTGATTTTATCAACCAGCATCACGCAGATGGAAATTATATGTTTTGGCCGGATCTAGCATCAGCACATTATGCTAGAGCTACACTTGACTGGTTGGAAGCAAGAAACATTCCGTATGTGCCCAGGATTGATAATCCCCCGAATCTTCCCCAAGCCAGACCAATTGAAACTTTTTGGGCTCGATTGGCTCAGAACGTCTACAATGACGGTTGGGAGGGCAGAAACGAGCAGGAACTTCGGCAGCGAATCATCCGGAAAATAAGAGAAATGAATATACATGACGCCCAAAACCTCATGAGACCAGTTCGACATATACTGAGAGTTGTTGAAGAACACGGACCCTTAGCGGCATTAAACTAGATAATTTTTGTAGAGTAACAATTGATGTTATAAATATATTGTTGTACAATAAAAGTTTATTCAGTTTTAGAAAAGTAACTAAGGCCAAACTTTTTCTCAAAACTTTTGTAACAGGGGTTATATGCAGATTTTATTTAGAAAAAAATATAGAATAGTATCCAGCTAGTTTTATTTTTTTATTTGTTGTTTTAACATATTGTTAATAATTTTTTAAAATAAAGTGTTTACTAAACTATGGTGTATTTCCTTAGTATTTTACCAATTAGGCCTTCTAATTTATGATAATTTGTATAACAAACGTTTAATCGTTCCATAATGGCAAGGGGTGTAGATTAGTCCTTTTTAGAAATTATAATTGATAACAAAGTGCTACAATGCCTTAAAGCTTGTGTGTAGTCCTCAAAAAAGAAAAAATAAAAAAAGGAATTATATGTAGTAACCCATAGTTTAAATAATCAACCTAAATTTTATATTTTATTAAAGATTTTTAAAGCAGGCCGAATATAGGAATAAGCTAGCGTTTTTTATTTTATTTTTTCTAATTCTTTAGATTCCTACCCAATTTCTACACAATTTATGAATAAGAAACCCCTTTGTAAAAGTAAACAATAATAATCCACCAAAATTAATTTTAAAAACAAAACATGATAGGTAAGCCCATTAAATTTAATTTTTTAATCCAATAGAAGAACCTATATTTAATATAAGGCTGGCCCAATAACAAATTAAACATGAAAACGGTTAAGAAATAGTATTTTAATAACTGGTATGCGATTTCGCGATGTTGCCACATATCGGGTCCAGTAACGTCGGCAAAATATAACTTCGACGGATTCGTGTTTATACATAAACTGTTTCAAACCCTCGCGCCCCCTAGGCGGTAGATGCGCGAACTAATTCTGTTTATAAAAACACATTTTTACGGCGTTATTAAGCCCATCTAGAATTTATTTCCCTGCATCCCCCAACACCCCTAAGTACTTTTATATGCTTAAACCTTACTAGACCCGGGGCCGGGTCTGGTAACGTCGATTTTGGTCTGGTAACGTCTACTGAGTATATCAAAATGGGTCTGTTTCAGTGGCGAAATAAGTGTATATATATATATATATATATATATATATATATATATATATATATATATATATATATATATATATATATATATATACAGTGACCGGCAAAAAGTTCGCAACATATGGGAAAAATTTTTATTAGGAGAGTATTGGAAAAACTTTTCCGGGGGATCGGTTCTGCATGTCCGATAACCTAAAAATCAATTTTGACATACGTCACGTGACCACTGGTATAGCGTCAAATTAAAAAAAAAATTGTTAATTTACAAAAAGTGAGGTTAGTTGACGAGATATCAAAAAAAGTTATTTGAAAAAATTGCTTAGAATTAAATTCTAGGTCCTTGTGCAAAATTTTAAGATTTCATTTAAAAAAATTGGAAAACTCAATTTTTTTTAAATATTTTTTTATCGATTTACAAATTTCCAGTTTTTTTCGTTTAGATAGCTTGGCTAATGTAAAGCCCATGTATCTGGATGAAAATAAACGAATGTAGTAGTTTTTTCTACAATTGACAGGACAAAATTAAAAAAAACAGGGTTTCGCCAGACGCTAGCTGTTGCAATGATTTGTATCTAGCAGCAGTGTCAAAATTTTAGAGACATTTCAATGAGATTACATTGAGAAAACCTTAATCGTCTTAAATATATCTGAAGTTCGACCTTTTGTAAAGTTAAGGGGATTAAAATAGATAATAAACAAAAAAGTACCTATGCATATGCATATGCAAAAATTGAGAATAAATTCTCATTGAGAATTTATTCTCAATTTTTGCATATTTATATGTACCCCTGACAAGTAGACTTTCATTCATACGTTTAAAAAAGTACCTGTTTATTTAATCGAAATTTCATAAACGAAAACCAATGTAAGAAAAACTTAAAAGTAGTCAAATTCTGTACTAACAACGTAAAAAATCATTGTTTTTCCTTGGGTGCACAAAATTTAAAACTCAGTATGACCACCATTTCTCTCCATACATACTATTGTTCTCGAGCGCAACTCTCGATTAACATTTCGGAGCATTTTACGATTTATTTGCAATACACAATTTCTAATGACATTCTCTAAATTTTGTATATTCCTAAAGGGTCGATGTTTGTACACAGAGTTCTTTAGGTATCCCCACATAAAGAAATCTAACGGAGTCAGATCTGGTGATCTCGCAGGCCACGGATTTTCAGAAAACCGTCCTATCCACTGGTTACCAAATTCTTGATCCAGCCATCTCTTCACCTCATTTGTGGAATGAATGCTAGCTCCGTCTTGTTGAAAGTATAAATTTCTTCTTTCGGCTAATGACAAATTGTCTAAAAAGTCAGATATCTGAGTTTGTAGAAATTCTAAATATCGTTCTGAATTTAAATTGTCTCTAAAGAAAAAAGGTCCCACTCTTCTGAGGTTGAAAATTCCGCACCACACATTAACCTTAAAACTATATTGGTCTTTACTCTGAATTACAAAGTCTGGGTTTTCGGTGGCCCACCATCTACAGTTTTGTGAACTGACGGTTCCGTTAGAGGTAAATGTAGCTTCATCCGAGAAAAGAACGTTCTTTGGGAAATTAAAATCTTCCTCAATCATACCCTGGAACCAGGCACAAAAATCGAAGCGGGCGTCATAATCCCTATCTTTTAATACTTGTACAAATTTAGGTTTGTACGGATGAAATTTGTTTCTTTTTAATATCCTCCGCACAGATCTTTCGTGAATGTTAGTGATCTCCGATATTTGACTAACTGCTAATTGGGGTGTTTCTGTGATCGACAAACACACATCCAGAGAACCTTCGTCACCTGTTACCGGTTTTTCATGGGAAACTTTATACTGATTTTCTACCGATCCCGTTTCTTTAAATTTATTGACTAGACGAGATACTGTGGAATAATGGAGGGATTTATCGAGGTGCCTCTCATTAAAAATTGCTGCTGTTTCTCTATGGCTTTTGTAATTATCTCCAGAAATTAAAATAATTTCTATCTTTTCCTGAAGAAGTAGTGTGGGTGCCATTTTAAGGAATAAAATATTAATAAACTTATGTAAAATATCAAACTTAGTAAGATGCGAGACATAAACCAATGACATAGGTTGAAATCAAACAAATTATAATTTGTTTGACATTTTCTGTTGTTTTTAACCTACTAGATTATTTGGTTGTTTTAATTTCAGAGCCTGCTTTGGTAGTTTTAAGTACAACTAAATAGACCTGGTTGTTAAATTTATGTGCGAAAAATCTTAATAAAATCTTGATACAGTCATTTCATTAGATTCAAACCATTGCAACAGCGAGCGTCCGGCGAACACCTATTTTTTCGATTTTGTCCTGTCAATTGTAGAATTGTAGATCTGACTCCGTTAGATTTTTTTATGTGGGAATACCTAAAGAACCCTGTGTACAAACATCGACCCTTTAGGAATATACAAAATTTAGAGGATGTCATTATAAATTGTGTATTGCAAATAAATCGTAAAATGCTCCGAAATGTTAATCGAGAGTTGCGCTCGAGAACAACAGTATGTATGGAGAGAAATGGTGGTCATACTGAGTTTTAAATTTTGTGCACCCAAGGAAAAACAATGATTTTTTGTGTTGTTAGTACAGAATTTGACTACTTTTAAGTTTTTCTTACATTGGTTTTCGTTTATAAAATTTCGATTAAATAAACAGGTAATTTTTTGTTTATTATCTATTTTAATCCCCTTAACTTTACAAAAAGTCGAACTTCAGATATATTTAAGACGATTAAGGTTTTCTCAATGTAATCTCATTGAAATGTCTCTAAAATTTTGACACTGCTGCTAGATACAAATCATTGCAACAGCTAGCGTCCGGCGAAACCCTATTTTTTTAATTTTGTCCTGTCAATTGTAGAAAAAACTACTACATTCGTTTATTTTCATCCAGATACATGGGCTTTACATTAGGCAAGCTATCTAAACGGCAAAAACTGGAAATTTGTAAATCGTTAAAAAAATATTTAAAAAAAGTTGAGTTTTCCAATTTTTTTAAATAAAATCTTAAAATTTTGCACAAGGACCTAGAATTTAATTCTAAGCAATTTTTTCAAATAACTTTTTTTGATATCTCGTCAACTAACCTCACTTTTTGTAAATTAACAATTTTTTTTTTAATTTGACGCTATACCAGTGGTCACGTGACGTATGTCAAAATCGATTTTTAGGTTATCGGACATGCAGAACCGATCAACTGGGAAAGTTTTTCCGATACTCTCCTAATAAAAATTTTTCCCATATGTTGCGAACTTTTTGCCGGTCACTGTATATATATATATATATATATATATATATATATATATATATATATATATATATATATATATATACGGGGTGTATAAAATAGTAGTAGTAATTTCAACTTGAATTTCATCAACGTCCAGGCGCAAACCACTGAACCTAGAAACGTGAAATTGGAACACCATAAGATTTTTATGATAATATATAATAATAACCCTGTAGTTACCGAAATAATGATAGAGACCATGTTACTGGGCTGTAGAAGAATTAAAAAAAAAAGGTTTATTTGTTATATTTTATATACGTATGTATACAATTTGCAAAATGCTTTTGTTTAAACACATAAAGAAAGATAAGAATATATTTTGGTGGTTTTTGGTCTTATCGCAAAACTGCCTCTGTTTTGCAACATTTTACTTAGTATGTGCATACGTAATATGTATAATCGCGAATCAAGACCTAATTTGAAGTTAAAATTATCTTCAGTCTTTTTTTAATATGATGAAGCCACGAATGTGTTGATTTCGTGCTGGTTCGAAAGCTTTTGGCTAGAATACGTGCCGACTGAAACATTTTTAACAATTACCTTAATTAAGAATGACGGAATGGTTAAAAATATGCACCATTATTGTTTAGCAACCACTGCCTATATTTTGCTGCAAAAAAATGCTTTTATAGTCCCATACTTTAATTGATTTATTAGACGTTTCCTAGAAATTGATTGAGATACAGATTTTTCATTAAGATAAAAGTTTAGAACCAATAGAAATACAACTTCACAGCAATATTTCGGTCAATGTCAAAGATTAATAACTGTCAATTGTCAGAGTTATTAACATAACTTCCTTTTTTTTAATAGAACACCCTGTATATTATTTTATTTTCAAAATCTACGTAAAAATCCAAAATTATGGGTCTAAAATCAACTATTTTTAAAATCCCTGGGTGAGCAATGTTTTCGTTGCGTCTTTGTCTTCATTATTGTGTTATTTACAGAGCAGGGCAAATTACTTGAGAAAAGCAGTGGAGTATGACTACTAACTACTTTATCAGAAAAGTAGTTGGACTACTTGGTAGTTAAACTACTTCTTCACCAAAGTAGTTGGACTTAGAAGTTGGAGTTAGAAGTTAGTAGTCTAAGAACGCCAATTATAAGGCGCATTAAGCGTCCGAATCGCTAAAAAATGTCTTATGTTGATTGAAATCTAGACGACCGGCAAGGTAGTTTTTTTACGATACGATCTTTCCAGTGAAGGAAGTAAAAAAGCTTAGGTATAACAACGATAACTGTATAAGATTCGTTCGAAAACGCTCTGAGAACAAATTGAGTAAAGGAAAAACGAACGCTAATGATGTCATCCCATGCTTTTGATAAAAAACCGATTTGTGATTACTTATTCGTAATTTAACACTTGCGAGTGTCATTTCGGAGGATATCCGGCCGGATACTTTTTATTTAAACTTCTTATTTAAAGGATTACGCGACAGCAAGGAGCCGATAGGGAGTTATCGGCAATCGGCAGTTTTACAAAACTTTAATACATTAACAGCCTAATTCACAAAATAGTCTGGTTTTCTGTTTCCACGGCAACTAAATTTTCTATGGTCTATCCAATTTGAATTGAGAATGATGACAGAAAAAACAATTGAACAATAATTCACCCTATTGGTCAAAACGATGTTGTTGCCAATAAAAAAGATGTTCAGATATTTTATCACAGCTGCCTTTGTTTGTATTTTTGGTTGTCTAGTTTGAAAGATTTATCGGAATCAAGTCAAAAAATAAATTTTGAATCTGGCAAAATACTTATGTGAGTTTTATAATTTTATAGCAAAAAATTCCATGTTTTTACTTTTGCCGAACACAAACAGCATTTGCAGAAATCTCGTTTTTATTAAGCAAAAACAGTGTCAAAATATAATCACATCAACCATCTTATTTTATAGTATGTACCTACTTAAAATTGTTTCAATTTTTCAGAAATTTCCATGGACTGGTCCGACCACGCCCTTTGGTGGCCCGAACAGAACAAATGGTTGACTAGGACCAGGTCGACACTGGACCAGTGTGGAGTCCACGCAGATGCTTTGCTACACTTTACGCCAATGCATAAAAGTTTGAAGGTGCAGTTGCCCGACCTTAGGTAAGGAAATAAGTAGAAAATATTTCTCCCCTTCCAACTTACCTACTTTCTATGTTTCTCAAATAAGACCTAACCTAGAGTACTGTTCCCACGTCTGGGAAGCGGCATCACCTTCGACACTTAACATCCTTGATTAGATAGGTGGATGCGGTGTCATATGATTCGAAGTCGAAGGTTGGGGATAGTAAGGCACCGTCGTTCATTCTCGTTTGAGTTCGGGGAGGCGGACCGAGTTTAACCAATGGGTCTCATCCCATATGATACCCGTTACCCCGATAAGTATGCTATCTTTTTTTAGGGGATGTCATTAGAAAGAGAAAGCATAAGATCAAATATGCCAAATCGCAGACCGTGTTGTTCGCTTACACTCGATCCCGATTCCGTTTTCTCTTTGCATTAGTAACTACTACTCCCTGTATGAAAAATGTAATTTTTCATAACGTAAATTTTAATTATTTTACAATTTTTTCAGGTACTTAGAGATGCGGGTAGATTTTTCAATAAAAACATTCTCAGCAGTGGTGCACGTTTGTAAAGAATTAGGAATTAGGCACCCAGAGGAAATATCTTTCTGTAAACCACTGGAACCAAATCACCTGAAATACAACTACAAGGATGTGCCAAAGAAAAAGTACGATCAGAATGGAACGCAGAAAAATGGACTCGCGCCTGCAGATACAAACACTTTTATAGGTAAAGACTCATTTTAAATAGTGTGTAAATTATACAGGGTGTTTGAAGGAACGCCATAAATATTTATTTTATGTAGAGAATACAAGAAAAATGTTTCGGGTTTATTTTGATTATATGCAGATTCTCTAGTGCTAGTGTATAGAATAAATAAAGTGTTTTTTTGTTTCTAGCCAATAGTAGTCCAGTTGGAAGTACAGGCAGTTTAGAGAATTCACAGTTTTTGTGCGCGCCTGTAACCCCCACGAGGGTTCCGCCATCTTCAACGCCAATAAGTAGCCCTGCTGGAAATGTAAGTAGAAGATTTTTTCTATATGCTGTAGCCGTTTCATGAAATGTCTAGACAATTCGGGAAGTACTGCCAGATAGTGAAATAAAGTAATGTTTTAATAAATGGCTAGAAATTTTAGATATCACAATGACGGAATGATAAACTGTTTCTGGCCGTTATTAAAATCGTATAAAACAGGTTTCCCAGCGTCAGGTAAAACAGGAAAATGATGAAAAGATACTCCTAAAATTTCGTGTCTTAATCTTTACTAATATCAAAGATTTTTGCCCATACTAAGACTTTTGGGACACCCTGGATATTAAAGATGTATTAAAATCGCCTGTTAAACAAACAAGTTATTAAGCTTTAAAAAAGGGGCTAGGTTAATTTGGCCCACAGTGTATAATACCATTTTTTTTATTATTTTAATGAGAGCAATCTCCTCCAAAGTCCCGAAGCTTAATAATCTAACACTCTGTACATAAGAATAACACAATGTATTAATTGGTTTTTAATAGAGTAGCAATTTCTTGCCTTCGTAAAAAAACAGATTTCGATCAAATATCTGTTTTAAAGAAGCACCCACATAAAATATATAAATAATGACGAACGCGGAGTCAGTGTTTACTTTCAAAATATTTACTCCCCGAACCGTTTCCTAAAAATAAGGCGTTTTTTCTGGGATTTTCGTAGGAACATCAGTTCCGGCGTGCAGTCCGCGAATTTGAAAATAACTTGGATCTCTGACGTAGAAAAATCTAAACTAATTTACCATCATATAGAGAGCCACACGGTAAGACCCGTTGTTAATAAAATGAAAGTGGCACACATATGCAAAGGACGGCTATCTGAGGGATTAAAGTTTAGATATTGGCACGCTTTGTTTCTGGAAATACGTCAACAACAAACAATATATTGGAGAGTTAAGAAAAATCTTCTATGGGTGGCACTTTGTGGTCGCAGTAATGCATATTTTTTTATTAAGTTTAATTTCGTTCTTCGCTTCCTGCAAAGCTTTTGCTTTGATGGGTTTTATTATCAGGAATCGTATATGGATCAAGGGTACCTTGTCTTCAATGCGTCAGTGCTGAAAATATTTTCAATACTAGTGCGGAAAAGTGCAACTTTTAGCACGCATATAAATGCGGAAAGTAGTTACTTCCCGCACGCTTGTAAAAAAAATAATATTTAAACTTTCTTATTTCCTTCACATAGTCATATTACATGGCTCTATATATCCCTTCTTATCTTACCACAATCTTCCGAGGCAAAATAAACTCAAATATTAACTATTTTCCTTTTTTAGACTGGTTCCTGGAACAGGAACGGCTATGGTGCCGACCTCAATAATGGTTCTCCAGGCTACTCTCCGAACGTTACGAATAGTCTCAGTCTAGAGCAACTAAACGGAACCTTTGACAGTAGTTTAGCCCAGAGCCCGCCTAAGCCTAGCCCCGAAGCCAGGAGGCATCTCATAAGACCCAAATCCCTTATTGAGAAAGCGAGGATGAATGTTGCGTAAGTATTTGAAGAAAGGCGGAGTCTCTGTTCTACAAGCTGAGCATTTTAGTGTCCTGCATACTTTAAAAGGTCCAGTAGGGGGGGCAGTGGCGTGCCGTCGAGGGGGCTAGGGGGAGCGCGAGCCCCCCCCGCCCTCGTTTTAACGGCGCCCTCGCGCCCCTACAGAGATTCACTGCCTACTATGACCACATACTCTCCAATAAAAAGAAAATAATTTACGGCGCCCCCTGGAGATTCACTGCCTACTATGACCACATATTCTCCAATAAAAGGAAAAAAATTTTGCGCCCCCAAATCATTGTGCCCCCTCTGCCTCTAAAGGCACGGCACGCCACAGGGGGGGGGGGTCCCGGACCCCCTTATATACGCCACTGCTAATAAATTATTATTATTATTATATTTAGTAATACCGGCCCTCGCGTAAATCTCGTATTTACAGAAATCCCGAAGCACGGTTAAAATTAATCAGGATCCCGGGATTTGGAAACCAAAATTATTTACAATAGAAACACTAGCTATTGCATAATAGAAATGTAGGTATCTGTACCTGGATGTTTCCTTTTAACGTGAGCTCTCAAGTTAGAGGGTTTACAGAAATCCAATTTACATTGCCCACAATGTGCCATTTTAGATTCTCATCCTCAACACTTCTTATGGATTAACGACTCTCTAACAGAACAGTACTACCACATACACAAATGAAAGTATTTTACAAATAATACAAAACACCCAAGCAAAACTAAACAGTATTTTTAGTAGGTATTCAAATAAAAATTCTGTTGTTATGTAGGCAATTAATTTTGACACATCAACAAGAAAAAAGGGCCTCGTTGACCAACCGTGAACGGCCGGGAACTAGAAGTCACGTGATATATGCATTGAGATATTAAGTGACATACACGTGACACGCTGTTTAAGGTAGATCAACAGATTCTCGCGAAAATACACTCAAGGAAAACACAACCTGGAGCGCATGCCCGCAGTTTTAAATCGATACACGGGTTGGATGCTGCAGCTGCGTTGCCAACTTGTTGTGAAAGTCGTAATTAGTAGGTTTTAATGTTTGATAGGCACAGTTACAATTATTAAATTTCAGGTTTATTTGTAGGTATTATATTATATTCCCTATTGCAGATTTTTTTCTTATTTTGCAGATGGTTAGATTCCTCGCTTTCGATAATGGAACAAGGCATTCGGGAACACGACACCCTCTGTCTCCGGTTCAAGTTCTACGTGTTCTACGATCTGAACCCGAAATACGACGCCATCAGGATCAACCAGATCTTCGAGCAGGCCAAATGGCAGATTCTCAATGAAGAAATCGACTGTACCGAGGAAGAAATGTTGATGTTTGCTGCTTTACAGGTAAATAATGAATACATTTATAAGTAACGGAAGTAATTTTTATAAAAAAAAAACGCAAAGGCTGGGTCTTCGTAAATATATTTAAAAGAAGAGTTACACGTGTTTCGCCCGATCGGGCATCGTCAGACCTTATAAAACATTTAAACAATAAAATAGAAAAATATATACACACGGCGCATTTATCACAGTAAAGTCCCCGTATAAATAAAAATGTGTTAATTTATACTACGCCGATTACTGTACAGGGTGAGTCTGAACTTTTTTGTATTTTGTGCATACACTGTATAAAAAACAAATTTTTGGCATTGTGGATTTTATTTTTAAAGCAAGCAATGACCTTTTTTCATATCTTCATCCGTGGTCATACTGTATATTACAATTTTTAAAATTAAATATATGGGCCCGGGGACTGGCCTAACATGGCGCACGACCATTTCTTTATCATGTGAAGGTGTAAAAAAATAAAAAGACATATCCGAATGATCCCAAAGAAGCACCCAGAAGAAAGGCTACCAGGCAGCAGCTTCCCCAAATCCTACTTGCTTTTTCTTATGGATATAATAAGGTAAGTACCAGTTTTGTTTTTCAATAACCAACTTCATGTCAATCCGTTCTTTTTCTTGTAAAATAAACTAAAAACTCGGGATAGAAGCAGCTATCGTCATATTTTACCAACACTTGCTGGTCTTGAGGTCTTGTTGTGGTGTCAGATCCTATCTTTGGAACTCGAGTATTGTCATTACCGTAGCTCATACTGCCCACCAACACTTTTGCTAGGATCATGACGAAATTTCCATTCGCAGTTTTGCAGTTTTTTGTACTAAAATAGAAAAAGGTATAAAAAACATTAGTTTTCTAAACTGTCCGCTTCTGGAGCAGCCACCTTGTGTTTACTGGGTTGTACCAAACGAATAACACTTTAGCATTTTTTTATAGAAAATTAAACAAACCTTATACTCACCTATAATGGCTGGCATACCAAGGATTATTCGCAAAACATATGCCCCACCCACACTTTCCGTTCACTACCTTCCTCCAGTCGAAGTTGTGAGTTAAAATACCCGGCAAATGTTCAGTTTGAGTTCCATGATACCTAACTCGCTGCATATGTTGATCCTCGTAATCCAGATGATGTTTTTTTAGTTTGTATTGAGCAAAAATGAACGGATTCCAAATGTGAAATATGCTTGTGATGTCGAATTCGTTGTTAAATTTTTCGTTTCCAAATTTTGACATTGCAAACGAGTACTGTTCAGAGTTATCCTTTAAAAGTTTCAATTTATAGGCTTCTCGGATTGGTACATGTGGATTATATTTATATAAGGCGCTAAATAACTCCCTAAGCATGCGAATATTTAAAATAACTTTTTTTTTATAAGAAATACGCTTCTTTCTTTCGTTTTCTATGAGTTTTCTGCTGTTTTCCTCAGGAGATGTTATTTCCGGAAATGGAAATGCTCTTACTTGCACTGGTTGATGCGGATATATCCGTGCAGGTGGTGCTGAAGAAATACGCTTCTTCCTTTCGTTTTCTATGACTGTTCTGCTGTCTTCCGCTATATATGGTATTGTCGAAAATATTCTTCCTACTTGCTCTGGTTGATGCGGATATATCCGTGCAGGTGGTGCTGAAGAAATACGCTTCTTTCTTTCGTTTTCTATGACTGTTCTGCTGTTTTCCGCAATAAATGGTATTGTCGAAAATATTGTTCCTACTTGCACTGGTTGATGCGGATATGTCCGTGCAGGTGGTGCTGCCCTAGTTTCATTTCTGATGTTCTGAATTTGAACTGATCTTACATTTTGCCGACTGCGCTAAAATATTAATTTTTTCGTGAAAAATAAAAAAAAGTTAACAAAGATGTTAACTAGTAGATTATCTGAGTTTTGGATGTTACAAATATGTATGACAAAAATTATGTTTACACTTATTATTTATAGCATAAATAACTACATATTTTATAATTTTAATATTTTTTGGTATAATGGATTTGGGGATGTTTTTGTATTTTTTTTTCCAAATTATAAAGTCCAAAAGTAAAATGTTTGGTCGCTGCTTTTTACTGTTTGAATTTGATGAACATCAATTTTTTTAAAAACTAGACTTACAAAAGCTTCCTTTCGATTTTTTAGACCCATTTTTTACGGAGTTACAAGTTTTTGAAAGTTACAAGGTTTTTTATTTATTATTTTTCAGAATATTCCCACAGCAATAATGTACCACTATTTAAGAACGTGGTATATATTAAGGGAAATATAAAAAAAATTTGTATAGGTCTCACTCTTTAGAAAATACAGGGTGTTAAAGATGTGTGATATAAAGGAATTTTAAAGGTCTTCAAAAATGAAAGCTTCTTTTTTGAAGACCTTTAAAATGAGGTACCACAGGACATAGGGTTGCATTTAAAATTTTTGACAACTCCCTAGAGTCACCCCTGTTGAAGAAGTTAAACTACATAAAAAAGTAGATTTATTAACCAATACTACCGCTTCATGAAAAATTCATCTGGCAACACTGATCAGCTGTAAAATCTTGTCAGTAGTTTTGCAACACTGTATACAAATTTTCTAACCTTATATGAATTTATATTTTTATATTACATAGTAGCAGAGACTATCAAGAATTTAGACAAATTCTCGAATGCACCGAAATGGGACCGAAAGCGGGTCTCCCTTGAAACATTTGGGTGGGTTTACTGGTTTAGGAATTTGTTTATTCACCATTATATAAATATATAGCACATTATACATATTTATATAATGGTGAACAAATTCCTAAACCATAAACCAGTAAACCCCCAAAATGTCTCGAGGGAGAACCGCTTTTTTGTCCATTTTTATTTTTATTACACGCCAGTGTTCGTCTATGTATTATTTAGTCTATGATAGTAGGTACCTACATCTGTTGTCTCCGGTATCGAGGGTTCATTATTCCTGAATGAATGTCGAGTTCTTTGCCGATTTTCGTTTCTGTTCACAGACACATCTTCCTCTTTGATTTTGCAACAACACAACCCCATTTTTGTTCCTTTGCGTTAACTGTGCACTGAAATAATATATACCTATGTATGTTGTATTCACAGGAGAACTTTAGCTTATCTTGGTGCTCGGGATTTGACGACTATGGTTGGCTAGCGCTAGACGATCATTTTTTGTACTACTCGGCTTTGATTATTGTACTAGATTTATTATATAGGATGACGCCAATTTTTTGGAAACAAACAATAATAAAGGTCTGTAAATTAACAAGCCTTGCTTATTTTTGTTGGAAGACATATGTATAAATAGTAAATTTATCTTATCACCTTAAACTAGTTTATAACTGTTCTAGTTAGGAAAGTAGTAAAATGGCAGAAGAAAATTAAAAAAATATTAAACTATAATAATTGTAAAGTAGTGGACAAATTTATTTAAAAACATATTTACATACAAAACAAGGAACAATAAAAAACGAGATCATCACTGAAAATGCTACAATACACATTCCAAAAAAATATGTAGGCGAACAACTGAACAACACACAAAAAAGTGCCAAACACCACACGTCTATTCGCTTCCACAAAAAATGGCGGTTCTTTGTTGTCCAGTCGTAACGTTCTGTAAACTCGGAAATTGCCTATCACGCATGTTCATTGTCTGAGAGATGGCGGAAAAGGTCAAGCGGAATGATCGCGGTAACTTGGCGGTTATTTATTTTTCAATGACTTTTTTTAATCACATGGCAGTCTATAGGTTTGTTTCTGCAGCAGTTTGAAACTAGTCAGAGCCAATCATCTTCAAGGAAAACAGTTTGCTGATCGAAACCGGGCAATTTCATTGGCTCTGAGTGATTTGAAACTTCTGCAGAAACAAACCAAATAAAATCATCCCAAAACACATAGTTTTTGTACAAATGAAAATTCAATTTTCATTTGAGCGCCACCCGGGTCGGGGTCAAAACCTCACTTTTCTTCATTAACAAACTTACCGTTTTCAGTCCTCCAAAAGGCAGACAAAAAAATCGCAACTTAAAACATGTCGCTATACCACGGTATAATGGTTTATCGCAGTTGCTTTGGGGACATCATATGTTTCCTACCGATTTTTCCAATCGTAAATTCAACCGGATTTTGACAAGTTTTTATTTTTTCTGTTAAAAATATACTGCCCCTTTTAGTATTGCAAAATATTTATAATAAATCTTTATTTAAGATCACAGCATAAAAATTCTGTAATTGAGTTACAGTAAAACGAGCCCATTAAGTCGACTCGTGGTCGTGGAACATGTTATACAAAAATGCAAAGTACGTAGTTTCGTACAATTGTGTGTACTAGAGTATCCCTCGTCAAGGTTATGCACATTTAAGGATTATAATAGTTGGTATATGCTTTTTTATCTTATCGGCTTATCGATTATCGTCGAGCGTTTTGTTTACTTCCTCTTTATAGCATTCGAATCGAAATTAGAGTTTACAGGAATCCCAGACCACTGATGTTCGATGGGTTGCAGCTTGAAGTAAAATACTGCCACGATTTTTTAAGTAAACATGCATGATTGGAATTATTGATTAGGCTTGCCATAATACCCCTTGTTCTAGACAGGTTTTAAATGTACCGCTTTTTTAAAGATCTGTTTTAACAACGATGTTTGATCTGCATCGATGTTAACATCGATACCAAACATCGATGTATCGAATCGATGTCCCAGCCCAGCACTAGTCTCGAGAAACCCAAGCGAGATGCCGAGATCATTTTCATTTTTAGTAGGTGGGCCTGCACTGATTTTTTACAATGGTCGTCTTCTGCAAATAAAAAAAGTGTAGGCTCGTGCAATTTTTCTTTTCGATATCCGATAATTTGTACCGGTATAATACCCTACAATATAGTACTTTTTAGCGAGTATAAAATAGTCGATGCTCTCAGATCGACCTAAGAGCGGGAAGAGCGATAAATTAATGAAATATGCTAATTAATAGAAGAAATAAAAAATTTTCTTTATCTGGTATAAGTTGCTTGGAACCGATGCTTGACGTTCGTTTGGGTGAAGCAAACCCAACCCAACCCAACCAAACGACTTTTTCTGTTCGTTTGGCTAGAGCACCTTGTTATAAAGGGGCAAGAGCAGGATCGATCTGCTCCACCATTTTTGACCGAGTAAGAAGAGCTGCTACTTTCAAGAACAACATAACCTAAAGTACGCGAATGGTCAACAACATAATCTAAGATTCGCGAATTAAAAATCGATCGTAAAAAATAAAGAAATAAAAAATCCAGAATGATTTTAAAGGTTATAGTTTTTCGGAATGGCAGTGTAATTATACATAATTTTTGTATTAACCAGTAAAAGAGTAAATTTATTTGAAACAAAGAGAAAGATAGCAAATAACTTGGCAGATTAACGTTGGCTACAGTCGATCAGGCAGCTGCTTTTTGTGATTTTTCAACCCCCCCCCCCCCCCCATCGCCATAATACGCCCCTGTCTATGTTCATTGGATAGAGAATCAAGAAACAAATTTAAAACATTTGTTATGAAAGATTTTGTAGACGCGTATTAGAAGCAGTATTTAGGGGCCTGAAAGAAGTTTCTTCGAATAAGTTTTGTGACTGTAAAACACTAAATGTGTATCAAATCATGTACCGCTACTTTAAGTACCGGTATTTTTCTATCGATATTGTAACCAATCGGTACTTCTAAATCGATACGATACACGAAAACCGGTATTTTTCGATACATCGCACATCCTTAGCACAAATGAACAGATCCATAGAAACATATTTGATTACGTGTGGGAATAACATGAATCCAACGTTGCCAACTTGCCGGTTTTCCGCTAGATTTAGCGGTAGGATTTTCAATATAGCTGTCGGTTGCGATCACCCAACCGTTTTTTAGCGTTGTACTTTTTTACATGCAAATGGAGCTTTTACGTTCTATGAAATATATAAAAAGTGTTCCATTTGATAAAAGTGACATTTTTTAATTAGTTTTCTTACTTTGGACCTAGGAATAAAACACCCTGTAAATATTTCATAGTGGATATGTTTTCCGACTTAAAACTGATTTTTTTTGTACGTGGCTTTATAAAGATGTTCAAACATCAGAAAAATAGACAACATTTATCATAAAAAGAAATAAATGTTATTTATTATAAAAATAAAAGATATCTGGCAATTCGTCCAACAAAAAGTACGAAGTATGACAATCTCACAATCTCAGGGGGCGCCACGGCCCCCCTGGCCCTCCCCTGTGGACGCCCATGGGTTTTGTTAAACTAACATTCACCATATCTCCGAATCAAATTAGCGTAGCGAGTCACTGGTTCGGTTTTGAATGTCAAGACGAAGAAATATGACTAAAACGATGCTGCGACAGTTTTTGTTCTTCAGTCTGTTAGAGAAACTCCTATGATGTCCCTTAGAAATCGTGCTAAACATCTTCTAGAAGTTGTGAAAAAAACTTATATTCAGAGGATCTTAAAAAAATATATATTTTCGTTCAAACTCCACTTTAGCCAAACATTGGAAGAGGGAGATGAAGCGAAAAGATCTTTGTTTATGGCTGGGAGACCAAATTTTAAGTAGAAATATCGATTTTGAATCTACTGTACATTTTCTACTAAAGGAACTGTCCCAGCATGTCGGGTACTGGTTTGAGAAAACCCCGAATTTAGAGTAATAAGGCGAATATTTTACAAGTCATTTTATCATTTTCTTTGTAATTCCATAGAAAACAAAACGGTATTTTATGGTTTTGCCAGATTTCGCGATAGGGACGGAGATAGAGCGTAAAACGTGAAAAAATCGTACCGATTTGTAATTGTCTTAATGTCTTTCGCTCGGAATCCAAGATCACAAAATAGACTACTTCAAGTTCAAGCCGAAATGAACCCACTTATCCAACCATTGGCGTGTTATACGCAGTATGTCCACGGATGGATTAGACAAGAGGACAAATAGACCAAAAAGTGAAAGATGCAAAAAAGTTCATTCTTTATATTATAAAAGTTTTTGCTTGCGTGAGCAAAAATTTAATAAAGATTGACCTTTTTTCATATCTTTCACTTTCTGGTCCATTTGTCCTCTTGTCTTCCCCATCCGTGGTCATACTGTATATTACGATTTTTAAAATTAAATATATGGGTCTGGGAAATGTCCTAACATGGCGCACGACCATTTCTTTATCATGTGAAGGTCTAAAAACATAGAAAGTCACATATCCGAATGATCCCGAAGAAGCACCCAGAAGAAAGGCTACCAGGCAGCAGCTTCCCCAAGATCCTACTTGCTTTTGCTTATGGATATTGTAAGGAAAGAACCAGTTTTGTTTTTCAGTAACCAACTTCACATGAATACATTCTTTTTCTTGTAAAATGAACTAAAAACTCGGGATAGAAACAGCCATCGTCATATTTTACCAACACTTGCTGATCTTGAAGTCTTGTTGTGGTATCAGATCCTATTTCTGGAACTCGAGTATATTCATTACCGTAACTTGTCTTCGCAACCAACACTTTTGCTAGGATCATGACGAAATTTCCATTCGGATTGCAGTTTTTTATACTAAAATAGAAAAGAAAAACTATAGTTTTCTAAATTGTCCATATTTGGTTAGTACTAAAATGAAAATACATGATTATGTATTCTTGACATTTTCCTGGTTTTTATAGGCTTTAGTGCCTGAAGATGTGCCACTGATGGCACGAAACCGGGGTTGTGCGGGCCAAATTACAACCCATAAAACCCAGCGTTTTTTTTGGGGGTTTTTGGTTACCCAATACCCATTTTAAAAAACTCATAGCTCTCAATAATCAACAAAAAGGTCCGAGGTAGTTAAAGATTATGTCCGACACCTTCAGTATTACTCGTTAGAAAAGGATAGCTTAACACCATTATCGGCTTTGAATCCAGAAGTCTGCAATGAATGTAATCATGGAACAAACCATTTCTGTTCGATCGTTCGTTCCGTAGCTTAAGTACTTTCAATGTATCATTTTGTCCTTTTAAATAGAATGCTACATTGAAAATAATAATTTATTTACAGGGAATTAAATTAACAGGTATCAATTTTATATTTTCACTAAGTAAGTAAAACTCGAAAAAACACTTAATAATACAACTATTAAATTCATTTCGCAATCGCTCTGCACGGTTTGTTGGGACTAGTTACACTGGTATTGGTGCATTTTGGAACAATACAGTACTTATATGAAACTGTTATCTTAGGCATAACTTTGTTGTTAAAACGATTAAAATGTTAAACAAGCAAAATCTACAACGACGTTACGCAGTGTTCTATCCGGTTATAATAATAGTAAACATTAAAAGGGCGCCTATTCCGCTGTTGACAGAGTCGTGTGTTGTGACGTCATCGAGCCTCAGCCAACGTGAGCGTGGCATCTCAAACTTGGAAGGTCGATAACATTTTTATTTCTACAGATAATTAAAAATGAAAAATACAGGCATTTTTTACATTTTGAGGACTATTTATTAAGAGAAAATGAAAAAAATGGAAACTTCCTAATTGTCATTATGTAGAAAACACATTGACATTAAAAAAAATAAAATCGCCAAATTATTCATCTGTTTAAAACATGCAATGGAGACTAAGAGAGGTAGCCACAGTGGAAAACATAGCAACGCTGTCCAAACTCCTGGCGGCTGCCTCTTCCAACACCAGTGGCGTGCTTTGTTGTAATAAATTTTTGTTACCCTAATACTACCAGAGATTACTATGAAGAATATAGACAGACACTCGAATACACCGAAAAGCCGGTCTCCCTCGAGACATTTGGCGGGTTTACTGGTTTATGGTTTAAAAGTTTGTTTGTCCACCATTTTATATACATGTAGGTAGATACATAGTATACATATTTATATAATGGTAGATAAACAAATTTTCAAACCATAAACCAGTAAACCCACCAAATGTCTCTAGGGAGACCCGCATTTCGTTGCACGGCAGTGTTCGTCTAGGTATTATTTAGTCTGTGATATTACTAATGTGTAGATATATATATATATATATATATATATATATATATACAGGGTGATTCACGGTCGATGGTAGGTTAGACGTTTATGGAGAACGGAACGCGGGATTTTTTTGAAAATTTGGCAACGTGGGTAATTAGCTATGCTCTGTCCATCTAAAATATTTTCAGCATTGCGACGTTGCCGCTTCTATCAAAAAGTCCTAGCAACTTTATTTTTTTAAATGGAACACCCCATATATTAATAAATTTTTAGAATCGCTCTTTTATTACAATACTTTTTTGTTAATATTACCCTATACCTATCTCTATCGGTTTTCGAGATAAAAATTAGTTTGTGTTAAATATGGTCCAAAACATGGCCCTAATTACACGTAAGTAAATTAGTGCTCTCAATTCATGGAAAGTTGATATTTTGGCGGTAGTTTAGACAGACCCGATGTATTTATTTTTCACCATGAAATCGACTCCATATCGTACAGGGCGTGCTAAGATTACTATTATTTCCGTTGTTCATAAAAGGGGTCAAATGTTCGTTTTTTTAAATGAAACCCCCTGTATATTAATCAATAAATTGAAAGACGAAGAAAAACGCTTTAAGATGGTACATCATATTCCTATACCTAAATCATCAAGTTTTCTTAATAAAAGCGCTTTTTTGTGAAAAAAAAAATAAAGACTTTAATTTTAAGTAACCATGGATATCAAACATCAAAATATCAAACTTACGACATTTTGACGACTGTGTTTAAAAAAATCTCCCAAAATGAACGCAGATAATCATTATTCAAACGAAGTTCTTATGAAATTATTTATTTTACACGGACAATGTGATCAAATCATTGCCAGAACTTGCAGAAAATTTAACCAAATGTATCCTGAATTGACACAAATGAACGAAAGGAAGTTTGTAAGATTACAAAATAATTTCATTAACTATGGCTCAAATTTAAAAGCGCCTCTAACATTACCAAAACCTGTTACTTCAAATGAAGATAATATTGTCAACGTTTTGGCATATTTTTATGCATATCCAGAGGCTTCCATTCGTAGTGCAGAAAAAGATTTGGGTGTATCATATGCTTCAATACAACGAATTTTGGGAAATCACGAAATGCATCCGTTTAAATTTACTAAAGTGCAAGCCCTCAAAGCAGAAGACTTTGAACGTAGAGTGCATTTTTGCGAAACCCTTTTAATACGTATACAAGAGGATCCGGAGTTTTTGTCAAAAATCATTTGGAGCGACGAAGCAAAATTTACAAGGGATGGGATTTTTAATAGAAGAAATAAGCATTTTTGGGCTGATCATAATCCTCACGTGACAAAAGAAATGGGATTTCAAGAAAAATTTGACCTAAATGTTTTTTGTATTTTAAAAAAGCACAAAATTAGCTTTTTTATTTATGATGCCACTTTAAATGCTGAGAGATATCTCGAAATACTAAGGACGACTGTTACCGATTTCGTCGAAAATTTATCTTTAGAGGATTATAGGAATTCGTGGTTTCAACTGGACGGAGCGCCAGCTCATTGCACCCAGGAAGTTTCCAGGGTACTTTATGAAATATTTGACGATCGTTGGTTTAGGCGCTTAGGGCCGTGGGATTGGCCACCGAGATCCCCCGATCTCACGCCGCTTGACTTTTATTTATGGGGTGTTTTAAAAGAAAGAGTGTACAGTACTCCAGTGCCTACCAAAGAAGAACTGCGACGGCGAATAGTTCGGTGTATTGAAGATCTGGATCCCCATGAAATTGAAAAAGCAACTACGAGTCGCGTACAAAAGCACATACTAAAATGTTTAGAATGTAATGGACAACATTTCCAGCATTTATTGTAAAAATTTCTTATTTTGTTTACAGTTTTGTTTTTTGAACCTTCCTAATTTTGTTATTTAATTTATTTTCACATGTTAATGAAATTATTTTGTAATCTTACAAACTTCCTTTCGTTCATTTGTGTCAATTCAGGATACATTTGGTTAAATTTTCTGCAAGTTCTGGCAATGATTTGATCACATTGTCCGTGTAAAATAAATAATTTCATAAGAACTTCGTTTGAATAATGATTATCTGCGTTCATTTTGGGAGATTTTTTTAAACACAGTCGTCAAAATGTCGTAAGTTTGATATTTTGATGTTTGATATCCATGGTTACTTAAAATTAAAGTCTTTATTTTTTTTTTCACAAAAAAGCGCTTTTATTAAGAAAACTTGATGATTTAGGTATAGGAATATGATGTACCATCTTAAAGCGTTTTTCTTCGTCTTTCAATTTATTGATTAATATACAGGGGGTTTCATTTAAAAAAACGAACATTTGACCCCTTTTATGAACAACGGAAATAATAGTAATCTTAGCACGCCCTGTATGATATGGAGTCGATTTCATGGTGAAAAATAAATACATCGGGTCTGTCTAAACTACCGCCAAAATATCAACTTTCCATGAATTGAGAGCACTAATTTACTTACGTGTAATTAGGGCCATGTTTTGGACCATATTTAACACAAACTAATTTTTATCTCGAAAACCGATAGAGATAGGTATAGGGTAATATTAACAAAAAAGTATTGTAATAAAAGAGCGATTCTAAAAATTTATTAATATATGGGGTGTTCCATTTAAAAAAATAAAGTTGCTAGGACTTTTTGATAGAAGCGGCAACGTCGCAATGCTGAAAATATTTTAGATGGACAGAGCATAGCTAATTACCCACGTTGCCAAATTTTCAAAAAAATCCCGCGTTCCGTTCTCCATAAACGTCTAACCTACCATCGACCGTGAATCACCCTGTATATATATATATATATATATATATATATATATATATATATATATATATATATATATATATATATATATATATATATATATATATAACTACACCAATGGATTCGATAGAAGTGAATACAACCTCACTTACTTGTGAAAAGGAACTTAAACGCTTCTCGCAAACACAAAATAACACAATTCACTTTCGAACAATGTAGCAAACGTCAACGAATTTTATAAATGGTCCCTTGTGTCACTTTTCAATTCATAGTAAAACTGGCAGTACACCGTCAAATAGCGTTGTCATTTTTACTTAATAACTTAATAATTTATCACAGTCAGAAGGGAATAAAAGTTTATTCGGCTATGATGTATAAAATAGAACAAAATGTGAGAATTACTTTTTTTATTACTTAATTCTTATTTATACTAATTTTATTAGATGAAAATATAGTCAAATAAATGTCGTGTACTTAATACTGTATTGCTTGGACGGCATCAATCAGGACATTTTGTCCCTACACTTTGGCAACCGTCTGCAGTTTACCAGTCAATACTACTCAATACAATCCACCAGTTTTTAGTGGAAATTCAATGACTGATCGCTTTGAATAGTAGATAACTTTGTCGTTCGTTTTTTTTTAAGTCTATGAGAAAACATGATTCTTACATTGTTGTAGACCAGGTAATAATTTAAGCGAATCAACTGACGAGTTGCCAATGAAAAAAATTACAACATACGAATAACAGTCAAGTATTTTTTATAGGAAAAATAAACAAACTTTATACTCACCTATAATGGGAGGCATACCAAGGATTATTCGCAAAAGATATGCCCCATCCACACTTTCCTTTCACTACCTTCCTCCAGTCGAAGTTGTGAGTTAAAATACCAGGCAAATGGCCAGTTTGAGTCCCATGATACAAAACTCGCTGCACATGTAGATCGTTAGAATGTAGATGAGTTTTTTTTAGTCTGTATTGAGCAAAAATGAACGGATTCCAAATGTGATATATGCTTGTGATGTCGAATTCGTTGTTAAATTTCCTGTTTTTAAATTTCGACATTGCAAACCAGTGGTCTTTAGAGTTTTCGCTTAAAAGTTTCAATTTATAGGCTACTTGGATCGGTAAATCTGGATTATGTATATATAAGGCGCTAAGTAACTCCCTAAGCATGTGAATATTTAAATTAACTTTTTTTCGGTAAGAAATACCCTTCTTTCTTTCGTTTTCTATAAGTTTCCTGCTGTTTTCCTCAGGAGATGTTATTTCTGGAGATGGAAATGCTCTTACTTGCACTGGTTGATGCGGATATAATATCCTCGCAGGTGGTCCTGAAGAAATACGCTTCTGTCTTTCGTTTTCTATAACCGTTCTGCTGCCTTCCGCAGAAAATGGCGTTGTCGGAAATATTCTTGCTACTTGCACCGGTTGACGCGGATATATCTGTGCAGGTATTGCTGTTCTAGGTTCATTTCTAATGTTTTGGATTTGAACTGATCTTACATTTTGCTGACTGCGCTAAAATATGAATTTTTTCGTGAAAAATAAGTGTAAGGCAAGTAAAAGAGAGTTAACAAAGGGGTGGTCAAACAAGATTATCTAAAATTTGGATGTTACAAATATGTATTACAAAAATTTTGTTTAGAAAGTCTAAACATTCATAGCATAGATACTACATCCCACGTAGACATCCCACGTAGACTTCAAGCCTAAGTACTAACGTACCCTGGGCGTCTGAAGGGAAGGGAAATGTAGCCTATTGGCACCGGATTTGAAGGATTGGAGGTTGAGACGGGAAGGGAAAACATCTGCAGGCAATTTGTTCCATAATCTGGAGACCCTAGGTATGAGTGAGCGAGAGAAGTGGTGTGTTCTAGGCTTTTGTAGCTGGACAGTAAAGGGATGCATACATAACGCGCCTTTTGTTGTTCTGTTAGGAACAGTCAAGGGGCACATTATCGGTTATTCCTTTTGGTCCATTTTTGGCTCACGCCAGTATTCGTCTATGTATTATTTAATCTATGATAGTACCTACCTCTATTGTCTCAAGTATCGAAGGTTCATTATTCCTTAATAAACGTTGAATTGCTGCTGAGTTTCTGTTCACAGACACATCTTCCTCTTTGATTTTGCAACAACACGACCCCATTTTTGTTTATTTGCGTTAACTTTGCACCGAAATAATAATAATATATACCTACATTGTATTCACGCGAGAACAAGTTTACCTTGTGCTGGAGATTTGAATGAAACGACTATGAATGTTAGTTGCTAGCTCTACACGATCATTTTTTGTACTACGAGACTTTGATTATTGTACTAGATTTGTTATCTAAATGTAAATACGGGACTATCGTAATTCAATCAATCAATAAAAAAATACATATTTCTTTATCAAACTTTATTTTTAAAAAACTACAAAAACGCGAATGTAGTTTTTTACTGTTAGAACAAGAGATTAACATTATAAAATAAACATTTTTGATTATTTTTCAGAACATATTGTGCAAATATAATATATCCTCGGTTCTCTCCCCGAATTGTCTGTTTGCATTGCACTCCTTACAATAATTGGTGGTCATGCGCCTTTTACCTGATTTTGAAGTTGTTTTTTTTCACGCTTTTTCCAACAAAACTAATAAGTAATAAAACTTTAAACTCAAACAACCATCAACGATTATCTCATAAGATAATATATTTTCATGGCTTTAAAAGATCTTCATCGGATGAGGCCGTAAAGCGTAACAAACACAATGCTACTGCAAATCTGCAAATGCCACCATCAGCCCCAGCCATAGCCTGGCTGCGTCTCTTTGGCAAATGTGCATATCTTTGTATAATTGTCAAAAATTTGTAAAATAATGTAAATAAGTAGAAAAGTATTGTAAATATTAACATGTCCACAATAAAGATTAAAAAGAAAAAAAAAGAGTTAAAATCCATCGATGTCATGCACAAGATCGATGTTTTGGTCCGGCGTGGAACATTTTACTTGCACAAAAAGACAATGTACACAGTTTCGTACAATTATGTGTACTAGAGTATCCTTGGCCAAGGTTATGCATAATATCCAAATTCAATGGTTATGCACTTGAACGAATAATAATAATTAAATAATGCTTATCTTATCGTCGAGCGTTTTGTTTGCATTCCAATCGAAATTGGAGTTTGAAGTTTATGGGAATCCCAGACCACGATGTTCTTTGGGTTGCAGCCAAGTTGCAGCTTGAAGTAAATAATGCCACGATCTCTTGAGTAAAACACGCATGATTGTAATGTTTGGCTTACCAGACCTAATATACCCCTTATTCTAGACAGATTGTAAATGTACCGCTTGTTTAAAGATCTGTATACCCAAAATACATCTTGGAGTTTTTTTTATTGGGTAATTTTAGCCCCACCAGTGGCGGCGCCAGCTTTCTCTTTTCGGTTGGGCGACACCCGACAGAAAAATTGGAAAAGTGGGCAGCAAAAATGTGTATTATTTCGGGTTTGATTTTTGGTCGATATTTTGAATTTGTGAAACTTAAAATAAAATTATTTTGGATTTTTCAAATTCAAACTAAAATTAAAAAATTGATAAAAACTCTGACAATATTTCAAAGTTTATTTTACACAGTAACATGATTACAGAACAGTAAACATAAAAAAGAGCTGTTTTTCAATTATTATGTTTAGTGGCAAAAGAGTCTAAAATTACGTCTAAGTCCAATGTTTTTGCAATATTTTTTCAACGTATGAAATTCCCAAATCTGTGAGCCTCTCTTGTGACATTGTTGTCCTTAAATAATGTTTTATTCTTTTTAAGCCATTAAACGACCTTTCCAACCAACCAACAACATAACCTAAACTACACGAATGGTCGGTCAACAACATAATCCAAGATACGCGAATCAAAAATCAATCGTAAAGAAATAAAAAATTTACAATAATTTTTGTATTGAACAGTAAAAGTAAATTTATATAAAACTTAGAGACTAAAGAGAGAGACAGCAAATAGCTTGGCAGATTAACGTTGGCTACTTGGCTACAGTCGATCAAGCAGCTACTTTTTGTGATTTTTCAAACGGGCGCACCCCCCCCCCCCCCACGAATACGCTCCTGTCCATGTTCATTGGATAGAGAAACGACACGCCTAGACAAATGAAAAACATTTGTTTTGAAAAATTTTGTGATGTTTTGTTGACGTGTATTATAACTTATAACCAGTATGTAGGGGCCTAAAAGAAGTTTCTCTGAAGTTTTGTAACTACGAAACAATAAATATGTATCAACTCATGTACCGCTACTTTAAATATCGGTACTTGTAAATCGAGACGATTACCACGAATACCGGTATTTTTCGATATATGGCACATCCTTAGCACAAATGAACCGATCTGATTACGTGTGGGAATAACATGAATCCAATGTTGCCAACTTGTCGGTTTTCCGCTAGATTTAGCGGTAGGAATTTCAATATATGCAGTTGCGGTCACCAAACCGTTTTTTAGCGGTGTGCTTTTTTTAGCTTCTTAACAAAGCCTTTTTAACTTTATTCATTTACATGCAAATGACGCTTTTACGATCTATTGAGTTTTTATTGCCGAATCACTAGTATCGATTTTCGATTTCTAAGATCGTGCTGCCGTGCACTGTTGTGCAGTGCGTTCCGTAATTCAGTGTTGTGCTTTTATTTCATATTGATCACAGGTTGTCAGGTGACTAATTCTAATTGTATTAATAATGGCTCACGTGACAACTTGCAGCAAACGCTAGCGATTTGGAATAAAACACAAAGTTCAAGTTAAACTATTAAGAAGAGCAAGTAGCCCCAGCCGGGCTTCCGCATGACGTAAGACGTAACTATTAAATAATTTGGTGTGAATTTTCGGTTTAACGTAAAATATTTTTATTAATACTCTTTAGAAACCCATAAAGGAAAAGTGTCCATGTCTGAAACGTCATTTGTCAATTAGTTTGAAAGCATTTCCTTTTGTCTGTGTTTGTTAATGTCGCGCAGTCGCAAGCGGATTCGCGTTTTTTATCGAATATACTGGAAATCTGGCGGATATGTAACTTTGACTGTGGCAAGTGGCAACACTGCACGAAACGAATGCGACGCAAAACGGCAAAAGTGCATGATTGCAGCAGTGCTGCCATTAGTAGCGATAAATCGCGAAAATGGCGACTTTTTGACTCTATAAAAACGTAGCGGCGCTTTGCATGAAAGAATGTATTTGTAGCGGCTTTTTGGATTTCAGGGATAGAAATTGACATGCAAATAAATGTTTAAATATAAACAATAAACCTAAAAATGATATTAAAAATCACTGATTTATTTTTACGACGCCACTGCGCATCGTTTGCAATTTTGCACTGAGTGCGCACTTGGTGTATGCCTATTTCGCTTTCAACAATGTCTAAAACAGGGGATAACAAAACTTTGCCCCGGTGCAGTGCATCCAATCGAAAACGCTTCAACGCATTTAGTTTATTCTGGTTGTAGGCGGGATTCCCAGAAATGAAATTCCAGGAATTGAAGCGTCGCCCATCGCATAGTTACAGTAATGTCTGTATGTCAGTAATAGCTGTGATCCTGTGTATAAGTGTATATTTCACCAACGGAGACCGTTGAACGGACTAAAAAGTGGGAGAAACGCGTTTTGTATTCACTAATCTTTTTGATGATTTTTTGACCATAATTTTTATAATTTCAAACCTGTTGCTTTTGTCCAATATTTTTATTTTCTTCCCTTCCAATTTTATACAGTAAAATAAAAAAATCCTATACATGTTTTATTTCAAGATGTTATGCCGCTGTCTGCGTCAGAAGAAAGTAGCGATTTTTCACACCATGTTGTAGGGATTTTTGGCTTTGCCACTCTGGCAACACTGGATTGCAGAATTTATAATGCTGAATGCTTTTTAACTCTACTCTTTACTTACATGCGCAGTGTGGTCGAGTTTTGAGTGGAGTTCTCTTTCTAGTTTTCGTTTTCGCAACCACCCTAACAAACCCTAATCTATGTTCGCAACAATCGCAACTCTGCTCTGCATTTTTATTTCATAGACCCAGAATAAATAATTATTACTCTGGGCTGATAAGAACACGAAATAGCCTTTGCAAATTGCAAATAATAGAACTGACATTGCATTGCATCTTTTGTGAGAAGTGAAGTTGATTACGCAACATTAGGTAAGTACATATATAGTTTTTTTATTTGTATATAGGTACCTACATACATACCTATTTCAATTTTCCAAAAAGTGCACCGTTTTAAAGATATTTTGGTTTTTCCTATTTAAATGAATATATTATTTGTAATTTTTGTTAATTAACGATAGCCATTTTGGATGGAATCACTTCGGTGTACGTCCGTCCGTCTGTCTGACACAGGCGATTTTCTCTGAAACTATTCGACGTAAAAATTTGAAATTTAGCACAGTGTGGTGGCCCAATTGTAGACGTGAAGTATAAAAAGTTGAATTTTGATTCTGGGGGTTAATTTAAGAAGGGGATAAATAATTGGGAAATGAAAAAAAATTCAAGGGCATTGAAGCACGAATTCAACAATATATAATGATGTATTTTTTTAACATTTTGTGCTTATGCGATTTTCAAAATTTTTAATTTGGCTTAGTCGAAACCCCAGTGCATTATGTACTATTATTGCTGTCCTTCGCCCTTATCACCTAAAGAAGCGGTTCCCAACCGGTGCGGTGGTTTGCGAACCACAAGGGGTTCGCGACAGAAAAAAACGGCAATGGCGGACTACTTTGGAGGAATCCGAAGTTCGACTTTTATTTCTTGTTATAACTTAAAAGTTTTTAATATTTATAATGTCATTTGGAATAAAAAATACGAGTATATATACATTTTTAAATGGTTTTAATTCTATATACTAGGTACATAAAAAAGTGGGTGCTTCGTAAAAAAGTATATTATTGTTTTCAAGGGGTTCGCGGTTGAAAAAAGGTTGGGAACCGCTGACCTAAAGGATCGCTCAGAAAAATCTTAAAAGAATCATGAACATTGATTGAAAATTACAACTTGGGTAGTAATATGAAGACTGATAAAAAAATCTCACAAAATAAATTCGACACTAACTATAGCCAACCGCTGGCGTCATTGACCATGTGCTTCTGACTAATTTGTCACTTAAAAGATGGCCGCTTTGGGCTTGAGTCCTCAAAATCGGGTCCTGTCAAAATACGGTTTCTTCGCTTCTGTATAGATCGAAATTCTGTCCTCAAACCTAGACCACGCCCCTCCCCCACTCCGCTTGCTCCCGCGCCGCTCCTCGCACGCTTGCATGATACAAATAAAAGAAGATATGATACCGCGCAGGTAGGCGTGGCCAATTACGTCACGCCGTGACCAATTCCGCGATATTTTGTAAACGAAACACGTCTTTTTTAAGATCGCTTTGTGTTTTCAGCTATTTTTTGGTGTTTTTATAGTACTTTTAGGAGTTTAAAAGTAAAAATGAGATGTGCTGTGTATGGTTGTGATGTGAACAATCAATCAATCAATGTATGTATTTATCTATTTATATGATTATGTTAAATCATATACTATAAAACTTGTATTATATGCAGGAGACAAAGTATATATTGCCAATAGAATTTATATAAAATCGCGTTTAACTAACGTAAACTCTATATTGCGCGTTATAAATTTCAAAAATAAGTCACGGCGCGACGTCATGCGCGAACCCGGACGAATTTGGCACGGTTTGGTATCATACCTTCTTTTATTTGTATCATGGCACGCTTGCAATTGATAAAACCATTGAAAATTGTCATGTAATCGTTGTTCCCTAAGGAGCTACGCATTTTTTCGGGATAAAAAGAAGCCTATCCACCAAGTTTCATTCAAATCCGTTCAACCGTAAAGAAGGCGTGATTGAGTAACAAACATCTAAACATCCAAACTTTAGCCTTTATAATATTAGTGGGATTTATTGAGATTATATTATGCATATTGCCTATTATCATTAAATTTGGATTGGCAAAGAACAACCAATAGCCTATATTCACCTAGTTACCATATGAGGTCTCACTCTTTTTAACTTTTTTTAATTAATAATTTGTTATTTGAAAATATTGATTTACATTTTCTGCATTGACGTGAGTTTTTAAACCACGATATGGCATTGTTATGTTTAATTTTAGATTTTTGCCCAGCCTGAGCATAATGGATTTTGAAGACTATTTTCCAAATGATGATTATTATGATAATTTAGACCTTGTAATGGATGATTATAAGGAGGACTATTATGATAATTTAGACCTTATAATGGATGATTATAAGGAGGACTATTATGATAATTTAGACCTTTTAATGGATGATTATAAGGGTGACTTTTATGATAATTTAACCACACTAAGTTTAAACTCTGCCTCCACTAAATCTAGAGATAAATCTAAAATAAAACTGAGCAAAAATGACGTAAAAAACCCATTAGATTCAATCCATGTCTCCGCTAACTCTAAGAAAGCTTGCAAAAATGACAAAGAAGCCACAGTAACTTCGAACCATGGCTCTACTAAGTCTAAGGAAGCTGGCAGAAATGACAAAGAAGCCACAGTAACTTCAAGCCATGGCTCCACTAAGTCTAAGGAAGCTGGCAGAAATGACAAAGAAGCCATAGTTTTAAGCCATGACTCTACTAAATCTAAAGATGTTGGCAAAACTGATAACGAAACCACATTAGATTTTAACCATGTCCTCGCTAAATTTGGGGATATTCTCATAAACGACTGCGTCTCCACTAAATCCAAGGTAGGCAAAAATTTAGCGATTACTGCAAAACCTTTGAAAATTGTACGAAATGACATGATTATAAAGACCATTTTGGAATCTTTCGAGGGAAGTATTGATGAAAATAGTCTCGACGTTATTGATGAAGGACAGGTGTGCAGATTGGAAGTTTTGTTATCATCTAATGTGGAATATATCAGGCTTAAAGAAGAATTCGATATGTCCATGAGAAGCGGAATCAGATCAAAATGCCGAAACCACGTCGTACTGTGGATTCACAAGATTATATGTCCTTATTTGTGGGCTGAATTTAAGATAAGAACAGAGAAAAAACGGAAATATTCAGGGGTAGTTTTTGATGAAGACGTATATCACGGAACTAAAAAGGTAAGGATTTCTTTTTAACTTTCTAAAACATTTTTGGAGTGTATTATTTTACGTTTATCTTTATACGGAGTGTCCCAGAAAATGGGCCAAACTTCTCGCGATTTACTAGGAAAGGGTATTAGAATCCGAGATGCTCTTCCAAAGAGTCTCTCTTATTTATATTGCGTAGCTTACTAAAAAAAATAGTAAATAACCTATTTTTGGGTATCGGCCTTATATGTACAGGGTGTCCGAAAAGACTTAATGTGGTGATATATTCATAGGCGGTTCTAGACCTCTATTTTTGGGGGGGGCTTAAGCCCCCGGTTTACATATTTGGCTATACATATACTAGGCCATTCAGTTGGATTTGGGGGGGCTAATCCGAGATTTGGGGGGGCTTAGCCCCCCAAGCCCCCACCTAGAAACGCCTATGGATATATTTGACAAGCTGTATTTATATAGGGGAAAGTCATTGGTTTTTATAGCACATAATTGAGCAAAAACAGTGTAAAAAAAACAAAATGGTAGGGATAAGAGTTACTCCTACTTATAAACTAACTAATTTTGGGAAATGTACTTTCAGCTTAACGTCTCTTCCATCTGCACAAATAATTTCGATTGGAGGAAATGCGGTACCCACGTCGGAACCAAATTCGGCAGAGGCATATCGTTCGCCAAATATGCGACGTACGCCACTTTTTACCCGAAATCATGCGAATCACCGAGAACCATGATCGTTACGAAGATCCTCTACGTTTCTAAGCAAGTTGGAAATGGTTTGATGAGAGTTCCTAGTGAAGGTTATGACACGAGTATTAATGCAAAAGGAGAGGTGATTGTGAAGTACGATGATGCCGAATTTTGCCCTTTGTACGTCATATATTATCGTTAGTTGTTGCTAAATTTGCGTTACAGGTCTGTATTTCTTTTATCGTTAACATTAATATTATACATAATAATAATGTATCTTGCTGACATTAGGGTCGTGGATATGTGAGTATTTTTTTTATTATTGAACAAAATTTAACAAATGCAGGTTCTTTTGATATGAACTTTTGCTAATTCCAAAATTTAATATGCAAAGCATAATATGAAGCAATATATTTCGGAAAAACTTTAAGGCATTATTAAAATACATAATATGGGCCAAATTAAAGTACCCCTTTTTTATACCTTCCAAACTTTCTTTTCCAATCGATTTTAGTAAGTTTTTAATATAATATGCTGACGACGACTATCCAGCCCTAAAGTATGAAATTAGTTTTTAAATACCTAGTACAGGGCGAAACAAAAAAATCAAGGTTTATTTAAAACAGAGTGCATTTGCAGTCCTTGCAAAAATCATAGATTCGAGATAACAATATCGAAATCACTTCCTATTGCTCAGAGGATTTCGGAAATCGATATCCTTTTTAAAAATTAGAGATATCTTTTACAGTTTCGATTTCCTTTATTGGCGTATTAAATTAAGTCCCTGAACAATACCATTCTGTAAACTTTGACAATACTATGTGCTTTCCATTATATGCTTATCTCAAATTCCTGGTTTTTGCAAGGAGTGCAAATGCACTGTTTTCAATAAACCTTGATTTTATTGTTTTATGTTGCACTGTGTGAAAATTAATTGTATGCTTTAAGGCAGGATAGTCGTCGTCAGCATATATTAAAAATTTATTAAAATCGGTTTTAAAACAAAAAGAGACATGTCGCTTTTCCACGGTCTATTAAAATCAACCACAGTTTATATCAAGAAACTGTATGGCTTTAATTTTGCTCAATAATAAGAAGAACCCCCCTCCCACCGTCCTTAATGTATTGTTTGAATTATTGATAAGATATATGCCTTTTTTTAAAAAAAGAGTGAAAGCGTTTTGATGTTTGGTGCAATTCTCAAAAATTACCAAAAGTGGAAAATGTCATGAGAACTGCATCAGATTAACTGCCAAAGCGCTAAATGTTTCCCTTTTTTACTCAAAAGTTTTTGTAGCATAGAAGAGAAGGGAACCACGAAGGCATTGTTTGTAAGCTTTTCAGACAACGACAAAGCCTTGCTGCAATATTACACAGAAATGTTATTATATTTTTACAAACTACAGGGCGTCCAAACAGTATTAGTGTGGGCAAATAACATTGCTATTAGTAAAGATAGAGACACCAAATTTTAGGTGTATCTTATTGATTAATAAATCTAATTTTTTATGTAACTCAACTTTTTTAACCCCCTTGAAGGGTGACGCTAGGGAGTTGAGGTCAAAAATTTTAAATGCAACTCTGTCGTGTGCCCGTGTGGTACCTTATTTTAGAGGTCTTCAAATAAGAAACATTTTACCGCAAACCAGAGGTCTTAATTCGTTTTTAAATGGCAAGCATATAAAAATTAAAAATCCTGAAAAAAAAAATTAAAAAATAATTTATTTCTCTTATTACTTTAAAAGTTACTCAAAGTGACCACCATAAGCTTCATGGCAGTAATAAAGTCTATTTTGGAACTCTGCCAAGAAGTAACACCTGCCATTCTCGAAAATGGGATAAGTGAGCTCCATAATCGACTTTATCACTGCCAAGAAGTTCATGGTGGCCATTTTGAACAACTTCTAAAGTAATAAGAGAAATAGATAAATTTTTACTTTTTTAAGATTCTTAATTTTTATGGGCTTACCATTTAAAAACGAATTAAGATACGGACCTCGGGTTTGCCGTAAAATGTTTCTTTTTTGAATAATTTTAAAATAAGGTACCACACGGCATAGGGTTGCATTTAAAAATTTTGACCTTAACTCCCTAGCGTCACCCCTCAAGGGGGTTGAAAAAGTTAAATTACATACATAGAAATTAACCAATAAGGTACACCTAAAATTTGGTGTGGTATGTAAGACTTTTCGGACACCCTGTACAATAAACATACTTTGGTAATAAGTCTGTTTTTTCGTACTACTTTCTATTTAAAAATATGTGGACATTATGATACCTCTTTACTCTCGGCGAAACCACACGAGGCGACACGAGCAGTGGGGTGTAGTCGGGGCTCTGTAGGTGGGATGCGCTGGTGCTGCCTCGCCTTGTAAAAAACCTCGCTTTGTAAAAGCCTCGCGCGATGAGGCGGTCTCGCGAGAGTGTCGGGGCAGCATGTAGGAAATGGACTTCTTTCCCAATGTCCTGATAATAATATAAGCTCCCTTTATATGTATTTTAAGCCAGTATTTTATATAGTATTATGGTTTTTATATTGATATTGTTATATTTTTATTATAAATAAAACCATATTGGACAAAAAATTATTTCTTTGATTTCGTTTATTACATCAACATGGACCTAAAGCGTACCTTACACGGTCAATAATTTTGATATCATGATATCAATCAATACTGACAATGTTTCAACAATCAACTTCGATCTCTGTATCAATATTCTTCAACCTTACACGATAAGTATTATTGTCAATATTTCCTTCAGCACATAACCTCCTATTATCAATACCTGTTGAAAATTCGATAAATTAACGTTTATTTAATTAATTATTATTGAACCAACTTTAATTTTTTATTATAAATATCAAAAATTAACCGTATTTCAGTCAACAAAATGTAATGTAATTTAAAGTCTAGCCTCTCTTAACTATACTACTAACTACTATGACTATAAATCAGTCAAATTTCTTATCAATTAAATTAACAAGTAACTTTTGGCAAATGAACTTTAAATGTTCATTAAATAGAGATAGTAAGACTTACTAGTTTTTATAGTAAATCAAATTAGTTTGATTGAAAGGTAAGTAAGATACTTGTAATACCTAAGGAGTCTCATTAATTTTCATATTATTATACCACGGATATTTGGCAGATACACGTTTTCGCGATATTTTTTAAGAATATACTTTATTTTCATGGCTATGCGTATCCGCATAGCTGGTGCGGGATCCCCTAGGCCGTCAAATGATGCGGGAACTTAAAATATAATTTTTAAAACAATTGTCATGGGTCCCATAAGTAGCAACAGAGATATACAACTTTAAAATTTCACGGACCGCGTCTGCCCCGCTCGCTTCGAGTTAAAGAAAAATCTTTACTTCTGGCAACACTGCCACTTTTATCTGCTTTACGGCTCTGCAATAATTCTATATTAAAATATTAACCTGTTGGCAACACCGGTGCCTACTAGCATGTGGGAAATACACGAAGCCAGTGTTGCCAACTTGGTTCGTTCGTCAGATTTAGCGGCATGAATTTCGATCTAGAGAAAAATAAATCCTTGCCGGTTTTTTTAGCTTCAGTGGGCGTCTATATATATAAAAAAATATTTTGCAGTTAAAGTAAATCTTTTCTGCCATTTTAGCTTTCGTGCAATAAAAAAATGTCAATATGACCGACAGACCGACATGTAACTTTGAGTGTGGCAACACTGCACGACTGTATTTGACGCAAGATAATGCAGAATGGAGCATAATATTTATTAGCAAAGTTCGTGGAATTCGATAGTTTCCTGCGCGTTTTCCATTGGAAGGGATTCAGGGAGAATAATAGGTATTATTATTCTGTAGTTCATAAGAAGTGAAATATTATATGAAAATAGTAACATTATATTGCATTTTTGTAAGTGATCTAAAAGCTGAATCTATACGGAACATCGGTAAGTATTTAGTTTTTACTTTCGTGCAGGGTTCGCTAATGTCGAATGTCGAATACCTCGGAATAAATCTTAGTTTCCGTTGTCTCCCGCGTAGCATATCCAGAAGGCTATGGATATTAATAATAATATAGTTATAGATATTTACTACAAGTCAAGGCGGATCAGATCAACATTAGCAGACATGCAGCGACCCGTCAGGAAACTGCAAATACACGACAAACCATTCTTTTTTTTTCTTTTATTTAAATTAATATTAAATATTGACAATGCGATCCAGGTTTTTGCTGCCCACCCCCCCCCCCCCCCCCCCCCAGGGGGGGTGGGGTTTGGGGCGACTCGGGCCGATCGCATCAAATTTTATAACGGGTTAAAAAACACGTAAAATAAATTAAAACAAATTAACGTACATATGTATATAGGGTGTCCGAAAAGTCCAAGTATATGGGCAAATATCTTTGCTATTAATACAGATAGACACCAAATTTTAGGTGTATCTTATTGGTTAATAAATATACTTTTTTTATGTAATTTAACTTTTTCAACTCCCTCGAGGGGTGACGCTCTAGGGCAGGGGTCGGCAAGTAATTTCTAGTGGGGTCCGGATACTTTTAAAATTTTTTATCGAGGTCCAGAGAAAGAAAAAGAAAAACTTGGAATGTACCGCGGGTACTTTTTATTTCTCGAAAAGGAACGTGGCTTGTAAAAACTGATATTATTAATTTTTAGTTTTTATTTTTATTATTATTTTTAAAAATAATATTTTGGCGGTCCAGTTTTCTACCTTCCGCGGTCCGGATCCGGACCGCGGTCCGCCAGTTGCCAAACAATGCTCTAGGGCAGCGTTTCCCAAACTGTGGGTCGCGACCCACTGGTGGGTCGCAAGCTAGTTTTTGGTGGGTCGTAAACAGAGTTTAAAAATATGTCTTTAATTCATTCTAATCTAAAACTTTTTTTATTCTGTGTTTTTTTGTTTGAAAATTCATGTGGGTCGCAAAAATTTATCACTTTTTGAAGTGGGTCGACAAGCAAAAAAGTTTGGGAAACGCTGCTCTAGCGAGTTGAGGTCAAAAATTTCAAGTGCAACCCTATGTCGTGTGGTACCTCATTTTAAAGGTCTTTCAAAAAAATTATATACCTACCTTTATTTCTTCCTATTTATTCCTTATTATTTTAAAAGTTGCTCAAAATGACCACCATGAACTTCTTGGCAGTAATGAAGTCGATTTTGGAACTCACTTCTCACATTTTCGAGAATGGCAGGTGTTACTTCTTGGTTGGAATAAAAAAGAGGGGCTGGGAAATTGTCCAAAAATGTGTCTTTTTTCGAATTATTGAGGTTAGAAAATATAATTTTTTCTAGCTAAGAAAATTACCGGGGGGGGGGGGGGGATAAATAGTAGCGGCTTGGAATGTGTTCAAAAATGTTAACTGATATGTCATTTTCGGGATTATTGAGGTCAGAAAATCTAATTTTGTCACACAGATGTTAAAAAATTAACGGAGAAAGGGATGAAAAGGAGCGATTGACATTTTCTCAAAAAATGTTAAATAACATGTCATTTTCGGGGATATTTATAAACAATTAATAAGGTTATAAATACCGAAAATAGTAATTTACGTAACAAGTTCCGAAAGTGATATTTTACGGGAGGAGTAGGAATTTTCCAGGACGAGCCGCAGGCGAGTCCTGGAATCCTGCGAGTCCCGTAAAATCACTTTTGGAGCGTGTTACGTACAATATTTTTTCTGCAGCCGTTTTGCATGTTAAAAAGGATATCGATGGATAATAATGTATGAACTTTATATAGATAATTACATATAACAACCACTCTTATGAATACATTATTTATGAATATTAATTATACAATTATAACAATTACTTATATTAATATTATTAGGGGTATTAACAGAAGTGGCAGTGTTGAAATTAGAATTAGACGTATTAGTAATTGTACTAGTTTTTAAGATATTAATTTCTTTACCGCCCTTTTCAATCTGTGAAGCTATGTGAATTTTGTTTTTTAAAGAATTTTCTATGTATCCCTCTGCTACACTCGTTGATTTCCATCCTCCGTGTCTCTTCAAGTTGGTTATACTACCACCACTTTCAGCGAGTAAAGTGGCTGAGCTTCTACGTAAACAGTGCCCGGTGTATTCTTTGGGATTCGGTAATTTAAGAAATTCAGCAACTGTGCAAGCGATTTTTCCAAAAGTGTGAATACCAATAGGTTGTATAGTACATTTTCCGTTTTTATAATAAACAAATAATCTACGATGTGGTGTGTTTGCTGGACGTAATGACAAATATTTTCTGTATAAAGAAATATTATTTTCTCCAATGACGACAAAGGTTCTTTCCATATTCGTTTTAGAATTAGGAATTTTAATCACTAACATGATTGTTTTATCTTCTATATCATCCAAATTCATTTTACAAAGCTCTTCACGACGGCAAGCGCCTGCTAAACCAATTATTAATGCAACCTAAAGTAAAAAAAAATAGTCACAAGGAAGAAGAGGAATTAGATTTGGTAATTATTGATATTACTGTAAACAGCGAATTTTTTCATGAAATTTTGCACAGACCCTAATTTTGGGTCGTAGAACACGAATCCGAAGTCAGTTTTTGGCGGTCTCGAATGGTTTTTCCGCAAAAAATTTTTTTAACTTTTAGGTTACCTTTTTTTATAGATTCCTTTAAGTTTCGACACTTTCACTTAAACATATCTGTAAACTTATAATTTTTATTTTATTTCGTCACACAAAACACCACATTTAGCCAAAAATAGCTAAGAAAATTGCTTTTTCCTATATAAAATTCCATTGTATTTGGTAGTAGACGCCATTACGTTCCCAGCTGTCAAATGTCCGGCGTTGCCAGGTTTACTTATTTTTCAAGACAAAGTTGTAAATTAGGAATAATAAAAAGTTGGCGGGAAAATGCGAAAATGAACCAAATTTAACCAAAAATGCAAAAAGATGACCCCAACCAACACCCTGGGGCACCGATCCCTCTTCGCCTGCGAGGAAAGAGACTGGTCAGGGCCCCTAACCAGGTGCTAACCCTGTTCCGACCTTAGGGTGCCCTCCGATCCACCGTTCGTATCAAAAACTTTTCTAAGTCGGTGAATTAGGTGACAGATCTAATATTTTCGATATAACGGTGGTATAACGGTGGATCGGAGGGCACCCTAAGGTCGGAGCAGGGTTAGCACCTGGTTAGGGGCCCTGACCAGTCTCTTTCCTCGCAGGCGAAGAGGGATCGGTGCCCCAGGGTGTTGGTTGGGGTCATCTTTTTGCCCTTTTAGGGAAAATAAAATGCTATCTGTCTTATTTTACTCTCATATTGCCATCTCTTTTTTTGGATTTATTTATGGCCGGAAATTGTTAAAATTTGCGAGAAAAATGTTTTGTAAACGTGGCAACGCCGGAAAATTGACAGCTGGCAAAATAATGACGTCTAGAGCGATAAAATGGAATTTTCTATAGAAAACAGCAATTTTCTTAGCTATTTTTGCCTAAATGTGGTGTTTTGTGTGACGAAAACTAATAAAAATTATAAGTTTACAGATATGTTGAAGTGAAAGTGTCGAAACTTAAAGGAATCTATAACAAAAAGGTAACCTAAAAGTTAACCTAAAAGTTTTCCAAAAACAATTTTTTTTTGGAAAAACCATACGAGACCGCCAAAAGCTGACATCGGATTCGTGTTCTACGACCCAAAATTAGGGTCTGTGCAAAATTTCATGAAAAAATTCGCTGTTTACAGTAATATCAATAATTACCTTAGATTTAAATATATTACCTTTGTCATTAGGTAGTCATTATCTGCAGCTTTTGATACGAAGTGATCTATTTCTTCTTTATTCAATACTTTTGATTTTTTGGGTTTATAGCCAACGGATTTTCTTTTAAGGAAAGCAATAACTTTGGGATAGCGGCTTATATCTATATTATTTTTAATATTAATTGTGGACTTAAGCATCGAGTAGTTGCTCCAGAGGCTTGACGGCTTTAAGATTTTAGATTTTTCCATTAAATATGCAAGAATTACTTGTTCATTTATAGTATGCACATTTTTATCTTTGCTCCATTTATGAAATGAACTGTAGACTAATTCATACCTCTCTCTTGACTTTACCGGCAATAATTCATTAGTAGCCGCTTTAGCAGATTCACTAATCTCATCTGGAATTATTTCAGCCTCACTTTCACTACTGGTTTCCATTTCTTTGAATTAAAAAGCGAAAACACACACGAATATTACATGACAAGCGCTGTCATAATTAAATACAAAGTTTTTGTTATTGTTAAAGCCGCCTACTTAGATATCTAAAATCGTCCCGAAAGTGAAATAAATCGTCCCGAAAATGCTACTTTCGGTACGATTTTTTGTAAAAGGGTACTTTCGATTTAATAAATCATACCGAAAATTCTATTTTCGGGACGGCTGCAGAAAAATATTATTTCATACTTTTCAGTGTTTTTCCTTTTGTAAAGTGGGTTCATTTATTTGAAAAAAAAATTATGCTAAAGTTTCTTCATTGTTGGAAAATAGTAACGGTTTGCACTACTTCTGTGTCGGTCATATACAGGGTGTATCAAAAAGGGTAATTTTTCATGATAGGATACGGGGTACGCCACAAATATTCAAGCGAGCCGCGGGCTACAAGCTAGTTAATAAATCTTCATCTTCCTTAAAAACTTATGAGAGCTTCTCCTGTATACTGGTGGAATTTAAACCACGATATGTTTTGTTTAATTTTAGGTTCTGCATTTAGCAAAAGCATAATGGATTCTGACCTTGACTGCGAATCTTACTTTGTTGAGAGCGATTATGACTATTATGACTATACAGTCAGTGATAATGAACATGAACGTTACTGTTCAGATAGTGAAATATTCTATTTAAAATATGATAATGATGATGGTGGTGAAGAGGACGGGGGTGACTATTATTATGGTGATGATTATGACAATGATTCTACTACTCATATGGATTATCAGGAGAGTGATTTGTATAGTGCAGATTTGGATTCTGATGATAAAATATATGCAAGCGATAATATAGACGATAGTGATGAATTTAATCTTTGTGATCATTGCGAAGATAACGAAACTAGTGATGATGATGACGATGATGATGTACAAAATCAGGAAAGTGAGGATCATAATCATGAAGATTTAAGTCGTTCTCCACTCAGCTTTGAAGGCTCTAACCTAGAAGAAAATAAAGAAGATGTTGAGCATCCCATTTCCGTCAGAGAAACATTAAATTTAAATAATGTTATCGCTGAATCTGACGATGGGGATCATAATCATGAAGATTTAAGTCGTTCTCCACTCAGCTTTGAAGGCTCTAACCTAGAAGAAAATAAAGATGTTGAGCATCCCATTTCCGTCAGAGAAACATTAAATTTAAATAATGTTATCGCTGAATCTGACGATGGGGATCATAATCATGAAGATTTAAGTCGTTCTCCACTCAGCTTTGAAGGCTCAAACCTAGAAGAAAATAAAGAAGATGTTGAGCATCCCATTTCCGTCAGAGAAACATTAAATTTAAATAATGATATCGCTGAATCTGACGATGGGGATCATAATCATGAAGATTTAAGTCGTTCTCCACTCAGCTTTGAAGGCTCTAACCTAGAAGAAAATAAAGAGGATGTTGAGCATCCCATTTCCGTCAGAGAAACATTAAATTTAAATAATGTTATCGCTGAATCTGACGATGGGGATCATAATCATGAAGATTTAAGTCGTTCTCCACTCAGCTTTGAAGGCTCTAACCCAGAAGAAAATAAAGAAGATGTTGAGCATTCCATTTCCGTCAGAGAGACATTAAATTTAAATCATGTTATCGCTGAATCTGACGATGCTTGCCAATCTGAGGATGCTGTCAAAAATGACACATTAACGACTGAAGCAAAACCTATAAAAATTGAACGAAATGATTCGATTGTAAAAACGATTTTGAAATCTTTCGAGGCAAGCGTCGATGAAGATAACCTTAACGTAATTGATGAGGGAGAAGTGTACAAACAGAAAGACTTATCACCATGGGATTTAGAATATATCAGACTTAGATCCGAGTTTGATACGTGCATGAGAAGTGGCACCAAATCGCAATGCCGAAACTACGTTATCCAAAAGATTGAAAAGATTATCTGTCCTTATTTGCTTGCTGAGTTTAAGATAAAATCACAGAAGAAAAAGACAGATTCAGGAGTAGTTTTTACTCAAGACGTGTATCATGGAACTCAAAAGGTGAGGACTTTTTCTCTAAATTACTTTTTAAACAAAGACAGTTGAATTTTAACGTCTAAAAAAAATTCAACACATTCATAGTGTGAATTTTTAGGTTGCTACAGCCATTTCTTTTTCCCACCCTGTATAAAAAATTTATTTTCCACGTAAAATCCTGGGCTGTGTTTAAAATACTATTTCTCTCAGGCCTTATAACTTTCTTATTTTTAAAGATGGGATAAAATGTTAAATATGAAAGTTTTGGGGATTTTTATGGATCATTCATATATCTTATCAGCAGAACAATGGAGCATTTATTTAAAAAAATATAGTATAAATCATCGATTTTGAATCGAACATTTAACATTTTTTCCCATCTTTAAAAATAAAAAAGTTATGGCATTCTCTTTAGCCGATTTGCTAACTACAATGTAAAATTGACTAATTTTGGTAATTGTACTTTTAGCTTAACATTCCTCCCATCTGCAAATATAATTTCGATTGGAGACAATGCGGTACCCATGTCGGAACCAAATTCGGCAGAGGCATATCTTTCGCCAAATACGCGACGTACGCCACTTTTTACCCGAAAGCATGTGAATCACCAAGAGCCATGGTCGTTACGAAGATCGCCTACGTTTCTAAGCAAGTTGGCAATCGTTGTATGACAGTTCCTAGTGAAGGTTTTGACACGAGTATTAATGCAAAAGGAGAGGTGATTGTGAAGTACGATGATGCCGAATTTTGCCCTTTGTACGTCATATATTATTGTTAGTTAAGTTAAATTTGCGTTATATTGTTATGTATTTCTTTTATCGTTGTTAAAGTAATAATCAGTTGCGGACGAAAAATCCCGTACTCTTCGGTTAACATTTTCTGGCATTTACAAAATTTGGTAAATAAAACAATTAAGCATTTTTTTGTATAGAAAAGGAAACAAACTTGTTGATTCTCAAGGTACAAATACTAATATAATACCGAAAAACTTAATACAGTTTGTTTTTTTCCTATTTAAGAAGGTGCCTAATTGTTATTCGTTTGGTTTTACTGTTATCCACCCAATCAAACCCACCAAATGTCTCAAGGGAGACCCGCTTTTCGTTGCACGGCAGTGTTCGTCTAGGTATTATTTAGTCCATGGTAGATCAACAATTAGTTTTTTGAGATTATATTTATTTATACCATACTTTGAATATTAACCTTTAGAGTCGACAAAAATTAATGAGTATCAAAACAAAATAAAGTTCAATTTTTTCTAATAATAAAAAATAGTCATCTTTTTTCAGAAGACCCCCTTGAATTGATAAGATTTTTTCGTCGCCAGCGTCATAAATTTTTCCATTAAAAAAATTGTAGTTTACTGCTTTTAATTTTTTGTAATTTGTGACGGCACCATATTAGCAACGATAGGTTTTTCCCGTTTTTACTAAAAAGTTTTTGTAATATAGGTTAGACTAAATTTTTTTGCGAAAACCCTAGAGAGGGAACGCACAAAGGCATTGTTTGTAAAAAACAAAGATGAAGCCTTGGTGCAATATTATTTACCCAGAAATGCTACTAAGTTTTTACGCACAGTAGACATACTTTGCCAATAAGTCTGTTTTTCTTTACTATTTTCTATAAAATAAAACCACGCGAGTATAGTCTGTGCTCCCGCGTCGCCTGGCCTGATGTAGAGGGTATGCACTCGCCTGCTGCCTCGCCTTGCAAAAGCCTCGCAAGAGTGCAGAGGAAGCATGTAGAAAATAAATTAATGTCCCTACTTTTTATCTCTTAATACCTGATAATAAATCTCTTTATATGTATTTTATGTTAGTATTTTATATAGTATTATAGTTTTTATATTAATATTATATTTTTGTTATAAATAAAACCATATTGCATAAAGGCGTTTCTTTGAATTTTTTTTCAAACAGTACACTACAGAACTTACGTCTAAATGGTACAACACATTATAAATATTAAGAATTAAAATATAAAAGTAACTCTCTTTAATACCGAAAGACTTATGGCAAAAATGTCACAATTTAAAAAATGTCTATTATAGTTGTATAACAGCCTCTCGATGAAAGCACTGCGACCGTAGTTAGTTCTATGTGTTTGATTATGAAATAACTGCACCTGCCTGGTTTTCCGCAATGGTACGCGAAACAAAACAGCTTCAAGTAAGCCCCTGCAGTCCACTGAACCGTTAAGCAGCTTATGAAGAAAAATCATAAGGGCTCTTTGTCTTCGGTATTGTAAGGATTGAAGACCGCATAAAAGAATTCTAGTTTCATAAGGAAGGAAGAAGAATTTGTTTAATACATCAACGGGGACGTAGGAAAACCGCATATCAACATTGGTTTCTATTTTTTGAACCCGAACCCAGGATAATACAAGTAATTTTATGGATTAGGTATAATAATTATTATTTCTTTATTAATCAATTCTAGCTGTTGCACTCAAGTAAATTATTCCAACTTATCTCCCTTCAAATTCCAAGCACAAGCTACTTTGCCCTTGAACCTTGAACAGGTGCCGAGCAATATTGTCAATGGTTTCTCTGGGCATCCCATGACATGATACGGACCGCGAACAAAGCAGTGTTGCCACTGTTAGTTATTTTTCAAGGACCGATATATTTTAGTTAGGTAGTTAACAAAATTTGACCCCCCCCCCCAAATTTTAGTCCAGGACTGCCCTTGTTTTGTTTGCAGTCAATAAAATAACCTTGCATTTCATATCAAATATTTCCCAAAAATTCCCATTTTTGTCTTTATTTTTTTACGATATGCTATAAAATATTGATCTATGGAAATGACGAGGCTTTGTTGCAAATATTGCAACGTTCTATTTTTAAATAGATTGATATGATAATAACGCTTTACGTAGATAGACTGGCTGATATTTAATCATTTATTGGGTGTGTCACAATACAGTGCATTATCTATAATTTTCATTGTTTTCTCCTCGGCAAAATGGGTGGTCTTTTTTCGAAGGAAAATGACGAACAAGAACGACAAGAAGAGCATTTAAACCGTTTAGAACAGATAAGGGAAGGGCAGCAAGCCGAACAACTTAGAAGACAACAAGAAATTCAGCAAAGAATAAGAGAAGAACAATATAGACAAGAGATTCTAAGAGAACGAGAAGAACGAAGAAATATAGTACAAGAGATGCTAAGAGAACGAGAACTGGGACTGTTCGTGAATGCTTTAACGCAGTGCAGAGTAACGAAAAATCTTGACCTTCTGAACGAGTTAAGAGAAGCTTTTAGGTTACCTCTATTAGAAGAGTATCCAGCGACACCGTATGTAGAAGAAAAACTTTCCACAACTTCCAGAGAATACAGAGATGCGTGGCAGATTTTTAGAAGATCTAATAAGCCTTTTTTTAATGTCACTCAAATAATCAAAATTGAAAACACGTTCCTGGTTCTGCATTACCAGCTCGCGAAGAAGAAATATGTGGACGACGCGTCCTGTTGCGAAGAAATCATGTTTCATGGTACAAAGTGCGAATACTTGGACAACATTTGTAGTTTGAATTTTAACAGATCAAAGGTAAATATACCTGTACATACAGTAACTATGCAGATACTGTCTAGGGACTAAAAAAATAGAAATAATATATTACATTCGTTAGTTTTATGGGCTTATAAAAAGTAAGTAGTTAAATTATTTAGCAGAGGCGTACTCGGGGCAGGGGATGAGGTTAGATTACAACCTTTGATAATTGAACCCTGTATATAGATTCAGTAACAAACGTTTTTGTTTAGCTTAATCATACTTAAAGTGAATAGGAGAAAATTCATCACTGGTTGGTCAAACGCCAAATTTATTCTTATCAAATTTGGAGATATGAAATAAGCGGAACCATATATTGTCTTTTCATATAGGGCAGTGGTAACAATCTAAAACATGAAGTTTGCTGTGGAGAAGGCGGCGCGGGCCGGGGCGCCACGGCGCCCACTTTCGGAACCACTGCGACGATTTATCAGAGATACAAAATTTTGCATTTACCCCCTCCCCTAGCAAAAGTATGCCAATGTGTTTTATTATTAATAAAATACCTACATAAACGATATTTTTTAGGTACAAACCCACAAGTTTGGATGGGGAGTGTCGTTTGCAACAAATTCCTTTTACGCAACTCACTACCATCACGACAACATGCGCAACAACCAGAAAGTTATGATTTTAGTCAGGGTGTTCCATGAAGATGAGGCATTTCTGGAATTAGGTGGCCCTTACACGGTTATACCGCGAGAGCCTCATTACACTAGTAAGAATGAAGAAAAATCGGTTTTGGTCAAATATGACGATGCGTCCTTCTGTCCTGTTTATATTGTCCATTACGAGGGGTTACATCCCCGCAGACCACGACACAACCAAATCCAGTGGGGGATTTAGGGGGCGCAGGAGCCCCCCCCCCCTCAGAGCCTTGTTCAAAAAGGATTTCAATAGGGAATTTTATAAAAATAAATATTGTAACATAAACATTAACCATTTGTACATATTCTACAAAATATTATAAACAAAAACAAACATTTTGCCGTCTATGTAAGGTCTTTGAAATGAATTATACCAAAAAAATATAAATAATAGATCAATACGAATATGTAATATAAAAAATGCAACCTTTTTTTAGAATTTTTGATTTACATGCTCATAGATTGTTTCTGAAAACATTCCTTCCACATCTCACTGCGATCTTATCAAAATTTGCGCCGGATAATTTTGGCTTTTAAACAAAACAAATAACCTAATCTTTTTTTTTTAAAACATTTCTTTGGAAAGTAAATTTTTCCGAAAAGCAGCTTTTTCGAAAATGGATTAACGAAATTTGGCAAAAATATTTTCTCGAAAGTATATTTACGATTTATGAAATATTTTGAAAATATTTTCTCCAAAAACCCGTATTTCGAAAGTACCTACATTTTTTCAAAAATATCTCCAAACAAATAATTTTTAAAACAGGTACATTTTTCGAAAACATGTATTTGTTTTTAAACAATATTTAGGAAATTAAATTATGAACTCTGATAGCTCGGAAAATGTTAATGAAAAAAAAGACAAAAAAAGATGCTGAACAAACCCAAACGAACCTTTTTTGGGTTTGATCAGGTTTGCTTAGGTTTTGTACGTTACTTTCTCGTAAATTACTTTTTCAAAAAGCCGTTGCTTGAAGAAATTAATACTATCCGAAAAAATTTAATTTCGAAAAAGATGTTCTATAAAAAATGTATTTTCGAAACGTGCTTTAAAGAAAATTGAAAAATTGATTTTAGACAAATTGTACTTTCGCTAGTACTCGTATATCCCCCTAAATGAGCAGAAGGCATAAAAAAATGCTACAATATTTACACTTCCATATTAAACAAACAATTTGTCCTGTCGCGTGTAAGCTAAGATGACTAACACTTTTAGCTGTTTCTTTTTTCAACAAACATCTTTTTTGACGTTAAATTGAGTAAATTTTTTCGAAAAACAGCTTCGAAAATATATTTTTTTAAAAAGAACCTTTTAAAAATACATTTCCCGGAAATATATTTTTTAGAAAACATAGTTTTTCTAGCCAGTGCGGTAGCAACACGGCAAGCAGAGAGAGTTTTCTGCGGCACGGCGCATCTCAATACTCACTCTCACTGTGCTTTATACCGTTTTTTGATAGTAATTCAACAAAGTAGGGTTCGTTTACGATTCTCCTCAAAATAATCAAAAATTTCAGCATAACATATTTGCGTTTAATGACGGCTATGACATCACAGCTTTTGTATAATCAATTTCTTTTGGGAGAACCTTAAATTACGCCCATGAAATCTTACCTAGAGCCGTGAATTTATACGCAGAAGCTCTCCCAAATGACTTGGAAATATACTGCATGTTCCGTTTAAAATAACTAAGGTTTTACATTGTTGGCTAGGTTAGCTGTTTTCACTTTTTTTGTCATTGTATAAAGCAACAAAGGGACAAATGATTTTACTTTTGCCGTAAAAGTTTTTTTATATTCCAATTGATAAAAGCTTTAGATTCGTTGCAAAATATAAAGGATACCACCGTACATCAGAAATCTCCATAACAACGGCCATATACGAAAGACACGAAAGAGAGAATGATTGGTATTTTGTGTAAGAACTTACACTTTGTCAAAACTATATTTCATCTAGTTAGGTATGTTTTGTTACATAATACTATAAAGGGCTTAAATTATTGTAAAAAGCCTGTAGTTTCGTAATTTCATGCAAAGCTTTTCATTTTTACTAATTACTATACATTTTTTTAGTTTTTCTTGTAGAAGTAAAATTGCTATAAATAAGGTTCCTACTTAATTGTTCCTAGATTAGTTATTAAATATTTAATAATACATTTTTATACTACTGCAGTATCAGCATTTTTTATAATAATCCAAAACCTGCAACGCACGCCCGTGGCACCTTGGAGGTCATAGAAAGCAAATCGTATCTAAGTATTATCTATGAACGAAAACAGTACGAGATATTCTTCTTTCTGACTTGGTTCTATGTTGGTTTTTCTCTGATAATGCTTTACGTAGATAAACTGGCTGATATTTAATTATTTATAGGGTGTGTCGCAACCCGGTAGTATCTCATTTGTAATTTTCATTGTTTTCAACTCGACAAAATGGGAGGTTTAATTTCGAAAGAAAACGAACAAGAACGACAAGAACGAGAATATTTAAAGCGTTTAGGACAGATAAGGGAAGCGCAGAAAGTCGCAGAACTTAGACGACAACAAGAAATTGAGCAAAGAGTAAGAGAAGAACAATATAGACAAGAGATACTAAGAGAACAACAAAGAAGAGATGAACTGGCACTGTTCGTGAGTACTTTAACGCAGTGCAGAGTATCGAAAAATCTTAGCCTTCTAAACGAGTTAAGAGGAGCTTTTAGGTTACCTCTATTAGAAGAGTATCCCGCGACACCGTATGCAGAAGAAAAACTTTCCACAACTTCCAGAGAATACAAAAATATGTGGCAGATTTTTAGAAAAACTAATAAGCCATTTTTTAATGTCACTCAAATACTTAAAATTGAAAACACGTTCCTGGTTCTGCATTACGAGCTTGCGAAGAAGAAATATGTGGACGACGCGTCCTGTTGCGAAGAAATCATGTTTCATGGTACAAAGTGCGAATACTTGGACAACATTTGCAGTTTGAATTTTAACAGATCAAAGGTAAATATACCTGATCATACAGTAACTATGCAGATGCTGTCTAGAGACTAAAAAAATAGAAATATATTACATTCATTAGTTTTATGGGCTTATAAAAAGTAAGTATATAAATTATTTTGCAGAGGCATACTCGGGGGAGGGGATGCGGTTAGAGTACAACCTTTGATAATTGAACCCTGGATATAGATTCATTAACAAACGTTTTTGTTTAGCTTAATCATAGTCTAAGTGAAAAGGAGAAAATTCACCACTGGTTGGCCAAATGCCATATTTATTTTTAGCAAATTTTGAGATATGAAATATCCGGAACAAGAAATACTTGTCTTTTCCTACAGGGCAGTGGTTCCCAAACGTTTTCGATTCCCGGCGCCCTCAATCAAATATTTTTCTAGGCGCCTCGCAGAGGGGGCCGTTAGAAACTTTGAGTTACATATTATTAAACCTGGGATACCCGTTGTAAACATATTTCATTGCAGCACAATATATTATGTATTTTAACAGCTGATGTCTCAGGTTTAACTTGGTGTACATGTCGCAGGCAAATGGTTATTTTAGACAAATGACTTTTGTCTAGGCAAATGCTATCTGCCAGGGCAAATGACTTCAAAAAATAATTTCTATTTAAAAGCTATTTACCTAGGAAACCTTAGGTCGCTATAGACAGAGACAAGTTACAGTGAAGCGCATCGAAGAGGCTATGTTTCAGAAACAGATTTCATATACATGTACACATAAGGTTTGCTCTTTTGTGTTGCACGAAACTGCACTAACCTGCCCTGATTTTTTTCTAATGGGTATCTTCCACAAATAAAAAAAAGTGTAAGTTAGTACAGTTCCGTGCAACACAAAAGAACACACCTATATATCGACGTCTGGTATCAAATGGGCAAATTACGTCTATTGTCAACCCATTTAATTAAAAATTTGCTGTGAAGAAGGCGGCGCGGACCGGGGCGCCACGGCGCACACTTTGGGAACCACTGCGACGATTTATCAGAGATACAAAATTTTGCATTTACCCCCTCCCCTAGCAAAAGTATGTCAATATGTTTTATTATTAATAAAATACCTATATAAACGATATTTTTTAGGTACAAACCCACAAGTTTGGATGGGGAGTGTCGTTTGCAACAAATTCCTTCTACGCGACTCACTACCATCACGACAACATGCGCAGCAACCAGAAAGTTATGATTTTAGTCAGGGTGTTCCATGAAGATGAGGCATTTCTGGAAATAGGTGACCCTTACACGGTTATACCGCGAGAGCCTCATTACACTAGTAAGAATGAAGAAAAATCGGTTTTGGTCAAATATGACGATGCGTCCTTCTGTCCTGTTTATATTGTCCACTACGAGGGGTTACATCCCCACGACACAACCAAATCCAGTGGGGAATTTAGGGGGCGCAGGAGGCGCTTCCCGAGCCTTGTTCAAAACGGATTTCAATAACGAATTTTGTAAAAATAAATATTGTAACATAAACATTAACCATTTGTACATTTTCTACAAAATATTATAAACAATAACAAACATTTTGCCGTCTATGTAACGTCTTTGAAATGAATTATACCAAACATATATAAATAATAGATCAATACTAATTTGTAATACAAAAATGCAGGCCTTTTTAATTTACATGCTCATAGATTGTTTCTAAAAACATTCCTTACACATCTCCCTGCGATCTTATCAAAATTTGCGCCGAATAATTTTGGCTTCTAAACGAAACAAATAACCTAATCATTTTTTTTTCAAAAACCATCTCTTTGAAAAATATTTTTTTTCGAAAAACAGCTTTTTCGAAAATGGATTAACGAAATTTGTCAAAAATATTTTCTCGAAAGCATATTTCGAACCTACATGATTTTTAGAAAATGGATTTATGAAATATTTTGAAAGTATTTTCTCCAAAAACCCGTATTTCGAAAGTACATTTTTTCAAAAATGTCTTCAAACAAATAATTTTTAAAACAGGTACATTTTTTGAAAATGCAGTAACGTCATGTTACGCATATTCTCAGCGCACATGCGCTAGATTGTAAAGGTTATAAATAGTCGTGTGGACAAGCGCCATACCTTCTTCTACTAGCACCAACAGCCTCATTCATATCATCATTCATGTGAACGTCCATTTTAAAGTTAGTTTGTAACGACCATGTACCAAAACTGTGATATATAAATAAAACGACTTAAATTCTGATTATGTTTTATTGACTCGGCATCTTTAACAACAATAAAACTTAACAGAAAATATATATTTTTTAACAATATTTAGAAAATTAACTTATGAACTCTAGTAGCTTGGAAAATGTTAATGAAAAGACGAAAAAGGATGCTGAACAAACCCAAACGAACCTTTTTTGGGTTTGATCGGGTTTCCTTAGGTTTGGTACGCTACTTTCTCGTAAATTACTTTTTCCAAAATCCGTTGCTTGAAAAAATTAATCCTATCCGAAAAAAATTAATTTCGAAAATGATGTTCTCTAAAAATGTATTTTTGAAAAGTGCTTTAAAAAAAATTTTAAAATTGGTTTTAGACAAATTGTACTTTCGTAAGTACTCGTATATCCCCCCAAATGAGCACAAGGCATAAATAAAACAAATGCTACAATATTTACGCTTCCATATTAATTAAACAATTTGTCCTGTCTGTAAGCTAAGATGACAAACACTTTTAGCTGTTTCTTTTTTTAACAAATATCTTTTTTGACGTTAAATGAAGTAAATTTTTTCGAAAAACATTCTTCAAAAATATATATTTAAAAAAACCTTTTAAAATGCATTTCCCGGAAATATATTTTTTAGAAAACATAGTTTTTCTAAATTTAAATTATGAATGAATTAATAATTGAAATGTCAATGAAAAAATGACAAAACGATCCTAAACTAACCGAAACAAACCTTTTTTGTGTTTTCTCAGGTTTACGTTGCCTTGTATTTGCTATGTTACTCTGTAGTAAATAACTTTCAAAAAAGTGTTTTTAATAGAATATTCGAAGTCTTAAAAATAAAGAGAAATTAACAAAAACTCACACAGCTTAACATTTCTAAAAAAGTAAAAAACAAACAACAACAGGTGCTGACATATTTATACCATTTTATGTTTGTTTTATTTTGTTTTTCTTTAAGAATGGCTAATTATTTTTGTGTTATATTTTGTATTTAAATAAATTACTTCATTACTAGAAATGTTTTTAGTTATAATAATAAAGATATTTTTCTACAGTTACTATAGAAAGAAGGCTTTTGCGCTGAGATGACCGATATTTTGCGCTTTACAGCAAGAAATTTTAATTTTGCGCTTTATAGCAAAAAAATAAAATTTTGCGCTTGCTTATGTTTTTGTAGCAACATTAGCGATGACAATAACAACAACCAAGGGCGTTTTTTCTTGTTGAAACTGTTTTAAAACTTTTCGTCGTCGTTTTGAAACATCGGAAGTTAATTGGTCAAGCTTATGTCAGTTGCGTCAAAGTGACGTAGCGTTTTGAAACAGTTTCTACAAAGAAAAACGCCTCGAGTCAAAAACCAAGAACTGTCGCTCAAATATTTAATGGTTTCTAAAAAAATAAAAACATTTAAAACTAAAAATCTAATTTGACTAGTTATTTAACTTTTAAAAAATGTTGATCGATGTATTTTTAGAAACATCAATATTTCGATACATCGATCTAGCCAACCAATCCTACCATCGATGTCGTAAAACATCGAGTCAAAATCCATCGATGTTTTGGTCCGATATATCGATGTTTTCGATGTATCGAAAAACATCGCGCATCTCTATAAACATCTTAAACAAAACTTCGAGTCTCACTAGTCGCAGATTCGGGGATTTCAGGGCATTCATTCGCGCTCGTTGCGCGCTCGTCCACTGTCGTCCAGCGTTTGGTTACAGGTGATTAATATAAAAACCTTTGCGATAAAAATTATTATTTCTCAACGCGCTCAAGTTATATAATATTATGTCTAAAGAACAAGAATTTTTTGCACCAGAGATCGAAAGTGATGGAACAAAATGTGAAAATATTGAATTGGTTACAAAGTTACAAGTTATAAACGCCAATGTAAGTGAAAATTTTACTACAACAGAAGAAATGAATGAAACAAGCACTCCAGCAGACAACCAGGGGATATGTCTCTCTACCAATTCTAATGAGAATATTGTCGTAAAAACTGAATTTATAAAAATTGATTTAAACCCATGCGAGAACATACAAATAAAAGAAAGCCAATCTGATGAAGGCTTACCAATAGAATTAGATGAAAAACCAGTTTCTGATGCTGCTGGTAAAAATGCCATTGACGAATATCAGATTCACATTGGATCTGTATCAGAACGGGAGTTAAAACTGCCAGACCCGTGGCAGTTAGAAAAGAATCATCAGATGGTTTGCGAAATACTTGAGAGCTTGATTGGTAAAGATAATAAAGACTTTAAAGAATTTTTTGAAGTTATTAACAATGGTAAGATGTTTTTTTTATTGTTGATGTTTGTATGATGTTGGTCGCTTAGTTGTCTTTAAAATTTCATTACAAATACTTAGTACTTATTTAGTGTAACATAAAAATCAACGTACAGTCAAATATTTTACTTGAATTTGACGATACTGACCTTTAATGATACCTATTTATGAAAAATTTTTGATAAACTTTGCAATAAGTACTATGTACTTTCTTCCAACATCGGCTATTCTGGGCAAGTGAAAAATGATAGTTTCAGGGTCCTTGCAGTGGTATATTTGCACATTGGCACAATACAATATTTATAGGATAGTTTTTTAATAGATAATATGCCCTTTTTGGAAGAAACATCCGTTCTTGTGTTCTGTGGATTAAAGATGAATGTTACTTTTTTAGGCGAAGCATATAAGTTAAAATACACTGGCATCTTCGATGATGATATCTTTCAATTGAAGTATAACGTCGACTTGGATGATGATAATAATAAAGAAATCATTTGCCCTTACTTGCTTGTTCAGTACGAACTTAAAGTACGTAAAAAACGAGCTTTAGGCGATACTGTTGATTCAAAACAGTTATATCATGGTACCGGTTTCGATAATGTCGATTCGATTTGCAAAAACAATTTTGATTGGCGTCTGTTTGGTACACATAGAGGACACAAATATGGAAAAGGAGTTTCATTTGCTGCTAGTCCTAATTTTGCCAAGCATTTTAACGGCCGTGGAGGTAAGACAGTTAATAAGTATCCTAATATTTTCATATTTTCGTTTTAAACATTTGCATTAAACTCATGTGCCCCCCCCCCCACTTTTCATAGTCATGATACGCCACTGACTGCCAACCACAAACGTAACCAGAACGATGGATTTCCAACAACCAGATGATTTTTAAAATTATAGCTTAGAATTATTTCACACTTTTCAGTGCCTTTCTTGTTGTCGGTTCATTGAAAAAAAAATTAATTGCAGTACCTAAAAGTTGCTATGGCATTTACACAACGTCATCGTAAACTTTCTCCACCTTGAGTGTACTTTCGCGAGGTCCCGTTGATGTCACTTAATATATCAATGTAGATGCAGATATCACGTGACATCTAGTTCACGGTTGGTCAACGGGATCCCGCGAAAAAATACCCTTCGTTGATCCATTTTTGGCGAAAGTGTACGAAACATGCAGTGCAACTAGCCTATGGTAATGTCACTGCAGATGGAGACGAAACAATTTTGATTTTAGGGAACTAATAAGAAATTTCGTAAATTTCAGATTATGGTTGGAGTGAGCAACATGTGGTAATAGTAGCGGAGGTGTCATTTGTGAAAGAATGCGATGGGAAGGAGTATATGGTCGTACCACCAGAAGGATGTGATACAGCAGTTGACCCTGGTCACAAGGGAGTTTTTGTTAAATTTGAGGACGCAGACTTTTGGCCAATGTATTATATGACATTTATGCAGTAGCACGACCATTTTAAAAAGCAACTTTAACGCTGTATTGTAATGTTTATCATTTTTTTCCGTTATTTTGTTCTAAGTTCTTACTTTACTTTACTCACCGCAGTAAACATAACTTTTATTTGTTTATTTTTTTATCTTATGTATTGTTAAAAGTTCATTTTTATACTTTAAATAAATGATATTTTGATAAAAGAGACGTTTTTTTTTTCAGAACATGTTTAAAATAAAAATATAAACTATAGTGCCCTAAAACGTTTAAAAATGTTGAAACTCGAGAAAATTTGTATATTTTGCCAAGGGCAATGATCATTTTTTGACCTATACAGCGTTTCCAGAAACCATCTTAATAAATGGGATCCTTTATGGGTTTCCTATAATTTTAAAAAATAAAACGAAACTTAAGTAATTTTCCATACCCTTCGTATATGAGTTAAAGCAAGTCGTATAGGGTTTCTATGGAAACATCAACAATCTTTAGTTGAGTAACAGGTGCTTCAACCAGGTGTTTCAGTCGTTCAACAGTTTGAGTTTATTATTAGCTTATTTATTATGGCCAATGGGGGCTTCTTGCAAACCCGTTTTTCGATTCTTTAAATGCAAATTACTGGGAATTCCGTTCTCCGTCGCTCTTGAAACATAATTTCAGGCTCGCTTGAAAGAATATAGCGTTTACCCCTAAATACGATGAAAACAAAATATCTTAAAAAATGGGAAGAGATTCACAACAGGGCAACCTAGACCAAAGCGACAACGCGAGGGACGAAATCAGGATTAAAGGATCCCACAGACCAGTGGCACACCCAGAGGGGGCTGCAGCCCCATGCACCCCACACCAACATCCTACACACAAAGATTAAAAAAGTGCACTACCAATTTGAAGAAATTCTCCGAATTGCATTATTCAGCCCCCCAAAGACAAAATCCTGGGTGCTCCCATGCCACAGACCAACGCAAATTCGCTGTTGCAGCACCTGCGATTTTTTTATCACTGTCAGCGCCAATGATAAAAAAATCGCAGACGCTGCGACAGCGAATTGGCGTTGGTCTGTGGGATCATTAAGCAGATTAAGCTTAGGATTGATTCGGTGAAATTACTACGAAAAGATTTGCTGATTTTGAAACATCTTTTAATTTAAACTTCTGTACATACAGATATATTATCTGCATTGCTGCTTACCAGGCGCGGCCCGTCAGTTTTTTTACGGGTGGGTCAAAATTTTGTGGGCAACTAATGATATCAACGCAACAAGCAAAATACTTTTTAATCAAGAAAGGGTTTTTTAATAATGTGCCTAGTTTTGCCAAGAAATTATTTACCTACAAATAAACACCGCAAAAAAACATAAAATAGGTACTGTAGTTACTACAGTACCTATGACAGTAACATGAAATCTTAGATTACCAAAACTTACAAAGCATTTACTACATTCTCTACATGAATAATAATTAGGTACCAGAACCAAATGGATTTCTAGTTATTGGTGCAATTATATCCAGTTTATCTCAAACAAAAATTATTTACTATTGAAACACTAGTTATTGCATAATAGAAATGTAGGTACCTGTACCTGGATGTTTCCTTTTCGTCTTCGTCCATTGTGGCATAGGTGGATCCTAATAAAAGTAGTATCAGAGATATCACTGAAACAGATATAATATATTATGTTAAATTTATTGTCTTAACAGCTTGTCACGCGAAAAGAAAAGAAAAAAATTCGTACTGAGGTATCTACAATTCCTGCCAAACAAAATTAATGCCTGTATGAACTTTTCGCGCGCGACGAGCTTTTAAGGCATATTTTTATTTTTAAAAAAGTATTGAGCATTAATTGTTTAAATTCTTTTTAAAAGTATTTGCCCAGCTCTGAATACTGATATTCTTCTTTTTTTTTCAGATACAGATAAACTTGCAAGCCAGTCAGCCCCAGCAACCATCTATAAATGACAGAAATGGCGGAACTTCGCCGTCACCGCTCGAAGATGACATCGATGCCGCCTTAAATAACCTCCAAACCACGCTGGAGGGTTCCAGTATCAGTACCCACATAAATGATATTACTTCAGTTCCAGAACTGAAAGATCAGTTACGGTTTTTAAAGTGAGTATAACACAAATAATTGAGGTTTATTTTTTTCTTCTTCTAATATCACATTGCGCCATCTCTGGGTCAGGCTGAAAATTTTGAAAAAATGCACCGTATACAAAACCCTTTTTGTTTTTCCAGACCGAAACGGTTCACTCTGAAAGCCTACAAAAAATACTGGTTCACTTGCCGAGACCTTCATCTTTACATGTACAAGGGCAGGGAGGATATGGTGCACAACATCAACTGCGTCATGAACATCAACCTCAAGGGGTGCGAAGTGACACCCGATGTCAACATCAGTCAGAATAAGTACGTGATTAAGCTGGAGGTGCCCAGTGCCGACAGCATGACGGAGATGTATATAAGGTGTGACGATGTAAGTAGCTGTTACCCGCGGTTATGCCCGCATACATCCTGTATAATAGCTCCTACAATGAGTTCTTTGACATCCTATCTCTGAATTTTCCTCTGCCGATGGTAACTTTAACGTCCATAGCAAGGAATGGCTAGGTTCTACCAAAAGCAGAGCGTCAGAAATCTGCCCCTGGTCATACATATAGACTATCGACTTAAAGCATGCTATATTTTTTTAGGAAACACAGTACTCGAGATGGATGGCATGTTGCCGACTAGCAGCCAAAGGCCGGTCTCTAGCGGACAGCTCGTACGAGACTGAGAAGCAGACTATTTTAGACTTTCTAAATCTCCAGAGGAGAGCTGAGGAACCCGTCATTAACCCCAGCAGTTTAGATATACAGGTTGAGGACTACATCGCGCCTAAATATTTGAAGAAATCCAAAGGAAAGGTAGGACAATAATAGGGTCTGTCACTATAACATTTAAGCGCGATGAAAAAGTATAAATGCAAACCCAAGCAGAGCAACTATGGGGCAACGCGCCCAATAATAGTTTTAAAATATAAAGTCGGTTGAAAAACGTAAAGAAACTATGGCGTGCAGGACATACAAGGATTCCGAAATTTTTGTATCGCTTAACAATATGTACTGCGCTTTGCGTTGACCTGTTTTGATTCGTTTTATTTGCATAGATATCCGACAGCACGCTAATGGAAGCGAACCTAAAGTGGCGCTTCTTACATGATGATCCCCATAATGAATGACTTTTGAGTAATTTTTGTTCCATTCTAGCTCACACAAAGGATTCTTGAGGCTCACACGAATGTCAAAGACCTCTCCCTCATCGAGGCCAAGATGAACTACATTAAGGCGTGGCAACTTTTGCCTGATTTTGGCATCACCTTGTTCGCCGTTAAGTTTATGGATTGTAAAAAGGAAGAATTGTTAGGTAAGTATATTTAATCAAGAACCTAAAATATGATTAAAAAAAAATTCAAATGGCTATAACTTTCTACTAACACATTTTTTTCTCTTAAAATTTAAAAATTCTCGACAAAATGATGTAAAATTTGTTTAGAAAAAATAATAAATAAAATACCTAAACGTGTTCATCTTTTTCCCAGGGTAGGCAATGCAAAATTCAACTTTTTTCGCAAATTACAAATTTTTTTTTTCTTTTCTTTCTAATAAAAACCTTCAAAAATTTTTCCAGGTGTCGCCTACAACCGTATAATGAAAATGGACATCAACTCGGGCGATCATCAAAAGACGTGGCGTTTCAACACGATGAAGGCGTGGAACGTCAACTGGGAAATCAAACACATGATGGTCCAGTTCGAGGAAGGCAACATCGTCTTCAGCTGCCTCTCTGCCGATTGCAAGGTGGTGCACGAGTTCATAGGCGGTTACATATTCTTGTCCACCAGGTCGAAGGACGCCAGTCAGACGTTGAACGAGGAGCTCTTCCATAAGCTGACCGGAGGATGGTCGTAAATGCTTTTATTAGTGCCTTCAAAGGTGCCTTAATGTTGTTATAGTCAGTCACTAAAATTACTGGTTTTAAGGATATAATTTTCAAATGACAATATTTAACTGAGACTATAGGTTCACTAACACAGTCAGAACTACCAACCAATCTGAAAAGAAAAACGTACAAGTTGTATTTTATCCCTATATGGGTAAATTTTGACGTCTTCTTGTATGCCGTTATAGTTGACATATGGATTATGCTTCAATTGTTACCAATTTGATTGACAACTGAAGTTTAATTCGTTGCTTAACTGTCAACCGTGACCGTAGCTTGTCAAATTTTGACGTAAGACGTTAGAAGCGGCTTACTTGATTCTTTTAAGATACTGATGTTGCATAAAAAGTAACCATAGGAATATTAATATTCATTTTTTAGCAGTTTAGCAGGTATAGAAGATAATATAACAAGAGTTTTACTAGAAGATGAGGACCGTTTGAAAATTGTTTGTAAAAATTTTAATAATATACATTTTGGCTAAAAATTATTTAAAATATTTTTTTTATCGCTTAAAGAAGGGTCTTCCCTTAATGAAAAATACTGAAAATGTTTCTACTTAATTTTATATGAAGATATACACTGTTTTTCATAAATAAAGTTGTTTGCTTATGTTTTAATTGTATTGTTTTAAAAATCTTACGTAAAATCAACAGATATAAAACTATTTTTTGTATATAGAATTTTATTGTATTTTGTCTATAATGTCCATGTATTTGTCAATATTTTTTTTGTATATACAGGGTGTTGAACAGCCTTATATTAAAGGGAAAACATATAGAAGGAATGCATTTTTAATTTATCGGTTTTTCTTATTCCTCTAATATGTAGATGCAATTCCGTTTAATTTTAACGGTACCCTGTATATTTTAAATAGTGTTAAATTTTAATATTTATTAAGTATTGTAAAATAGTGACGACGCGTTTTGCTTATGAAAAAATGCCTTTTTCGATTTGTAATTGTTGCTTCTACAAAATGTTATGCGTTACACTGTAAGATTAAAAAAATTGAGGAACTTGCTGTATACAGTGTGAAAGAGTGAACTTTAGAAAAATATAAATTATTGTTTTGAAAAAAATTTACATTTTTAAGTGCCTAACTAGACGTAATTTAGGTAACTGTGTTTTTTCTTTATAACTTAGAAGTTTAAAATACTGTGACAGAATTTGTAACACATTATACAGGGTGCTTTCTAATTGAATGTCAATATTTAAGGGGGCGATTTTTGGGTCCATTTTAAAAAGAAATCTTCATGTGAACGTATGTCCTAAATGTCTTAACTTTTGAGATACAGGGTGGTAAAGTTTTCAAAAATACATAGTTTTTTATTAATATCTGTAATACCACTTTAGATATTTTAATTAAATTTGGCATACATGTACTATGTATCAAGAGGCAATATTTAGTGTACCACAATTTTTTTTATTTCCACCAGTGGCGTTCGTACGGAATTTCATCTGTCTATTTTGGCAGACATTGATGGTACGCCACTGATTTCTCGTAAAATTAAAATTATTCCTGAAATTCTCAATCATTTCTAAGCAAATTTGATCTCTTGAATTTTTTCAATCCGATGCACGGTTTTCGCTTAAAAAAATAAAAACCTTTTCTCTGCCTGATCATAACAATATCGTTAATATGACAATATCACCATGCAGAGAAATAGATTGTATTTTTTAGATCATATTTGCTTAGAAATGAATAAGGATCTCAAAAATTAACTTCCTGATTCATTTCTATGCAAATTTGATCTAAAAAATAAAATCTATTTCTCTGCATGGTGATATTGTCATATTAACGATATTGTTATGATCATTTTATTTATTTATTTATTTATTTATTTATTTATAATATAATTATAGTATAATATATAATACAAAGTTAATTAATTAGAAATTTATTTGGTTAAATCACTATAAACACATAGGTGAATCATCTGTCCGTAATTTATAGTGATATGGTAATATTGTTTATATTTAAAATAAAAATTATATACAAAAATATTAATTTTAAAATACAGGTAAAAACAATATTAAAGCTATAAATTAAATAATCATTATACAAAATTAATAATGTCCTTTACAAAGTTCTAATAATAATATTAAAATATTACTTATTTTATTTTTATAGTTTCATCAATCTTAGAACTGTTTTCTTTTATCCATTTTTTTATATATTTTTTAAATGAAATGTAACTTAAACATTTAATTTTTTTGGGTAGTATATTAAAAATTTTTATACCAATATTTAAAGAATGTTTTTTTATTAATGTTAAATTAAATTTTTCAGCATATAGAGATATATTTATTTTTTGTCTAGTTTCATATAAATGATTTACCGCTTCTATATTTAACGCTTTATTATTTTTATAGATGTATGTTAAGGCTGCTTTGTAGAATAGTTCTTTTACATTAAGTATATTGTACGTATCAAATATAATTTTCGAAGGAAACAAAATATTTTTGTTGTAAATAATTTTTAATACGTATTTTTGCATCATTAAAACTAATTTTAAACCAGTGTCATAAGTACTTCCCCATCCAATTATGCCGTACGATAGAACTGATTGAAAAAGAGAATAATAAAACATTAAACATAGTTTTCTACTTACAATATTTTTTAAAATTCTAAATTTAGATAAGGTAGCTCTTAATTTTTTAGTAAGAGTATTTATATGATAAGTCCACTTTAAATTTTGGTCAATAAATATACCCAAATACTTTACTACATCAACTTTTTTTATGATATTTCTGCAATGACAATTTTTATAAATTAAATTATATGAACCATCTACTTTTAAGAGACAAGTCGGTTCGTGTATTTTAATTTCCTTAATATTTTTTGGTTGTGTATCTTTATAACACGTAAAAGTAATAAAATTTGTTTTAGACAAATTTAAGTTCAGAAGGTCAAAACTTAAATTGTTTTTAATAATACACATATCAATTTCACATTTATATATGCATTCTTCCCAAGAATTTCCTTCATTAATTAAAACCGTATCATCTGCATATGAAAAAATTTTACCATTTAATTTTGTTTTAAGTAAATCATTTACATAAACTAAAAATAATGCTGGGCCCAAAACAGTACCCTGAGGAACACCACAGAGTAAAGTTTTGTTACCACTAATAGTATTATCAATTTTTACCTTTTGGTCCCTGTTAGATAAATAACTTTTAAATAAATCGTGTGCAATACCTCGAATTCCATAATTTTTTAATTTAGATAAGAGTTTTTGATGGGAAACTGTATCAAATGCCTTTTTTAAGTCTAAAAATGTCCCAATCACTTTTTTGTTTTTGTTTAAGTATTTATTATTATCATGCAGAGTTTTATTTTTTTTAGCGAAAACCGTGCATCGGATTGAAAAAAATTCAAGAGATCAAATTTGCTTAGAAATGATTGAGGATTTCAGGAATAATTTTAATTTTATGATAAATCAGTGGCGTACCATCAATGTCTGCCAAAATAGGCAGATGAAATTTCGTACGAACGCCACTGGTGGAAATAAAAAAAATTGTGGTACACTAAATAATGCCTCTTGATACATAGTACATGTATGCCAAATTTAATTAAAATCTCTAAAGTGGTATTACAGATATTAATAAAAAACTATTTATTTTTGAAAACTTTACCACCCTGTATCTCAAAAGTTAAGACTTTGAGGACATACGTTCATATGAAGTTTTCTTTTTAAAATTGACCCAAAAATCGCCCCCTTAAATATTGACATTCAATTAGAAAACACCCTGTATAATATGTAATTAAAACCGATTTTAAAATTAACAGTAGAATTCTCCTGCAATGTTATGCAGTTATATGTTTTTTCACCTTACAGTGAAAACCGACGACGTTATTATTGTCTAATAATTATCATATCTAATGTTACTAAAGTTTTTAGATAAATATATTTTTACCATGTTTTACAGTGTTAACTCTTCCAGATGCCTTCCTTTATACAGGAAATATATAAATATTTTATATAAATTGATATTATTGTATAAAACAGTTTATTAATAAAGTATATATTATTAACAAAATGGAATTTTTACTGTTTTCAATAGGGGCCCGATCCTTGAAGCTATTGCCACAGTATAGAAGACGCGTAAACGCGAATGAAAAGCCCGTTTTTTAAACTGTGCTATTGCCGTCTCAGACTGCAATTGGCGATCAAACAGTGGCGGCTCGTGACCTCCAAAAAAAGTGAATCACACTACTTGTATTCCACCTCACAAAAAATACTTAATTATGGTATTTTCTTAATAATGCGGAGAATAATAATAATACTGTTCCATATTATTCCACCTGGAAAGACTTTACCAACAAAACATAATATGCTTAATAAAAGACCTTTATTATTATTATTATTAATATTATATAACACAAATCCAAAGTAGGAGAATCCATATATTCCGCAAAAAAGTTCCGTCATTTCAAAGAAGCGCGATGTGCCGCAGGTGGCGCCCTCTACTGGTGAAATAGAAACTATGGATGAATTTGCATCTCGCCCCATTCCTTGCATAGGAAATTTCAAATGCGATTATCGCGAAGCCGGTTACTCGCAGCTACCATGTAGCTACTTGAATAAAGTATACCTTTTTGACGTAAATGAAGGATATTTTATTAGGAGCACAGCAACTCGAGGAAGTTTTTACCTAAAAACCACGAAATCGTGCACAATTTGGCAACGTCTGGTATCAGGTTCAAAAAATACCTCCTCGCCTTTCTGCTCTCCTAATGAAATTATCGAGAATCCCAAATTTCGATTTTCTGGCAGGGCCTCAAAAGCACACATAAGGCGAAGTTGTCGGATTGTGCAAAATATATAATGATTACGGGGAAATCTCGAATTTCTGTGCTCCTAATAAAAATATCTTTAAAAATGGGAAATGTTGCACAATTTGGCAACACCGCGTATCAGGGCAGAAAATACCTCCTTGCGTTTCTGTGATCCTGATATAAAATTCAAAACCTTGAGTTTTTGATATTTTCATTAGAATAACAGAAAAGTAGGTATTTTCAGCTCCTGATTGGTGATGTTGCCAGATTGCGAAAAACTCAGTTTTGGGGTAACATCTCGAATTGCTGTGCTCCTAATAAAAATATCTTTAGAAAATAGGAAATGTTGCACAACTTGACAACACCGCGTATAAAGGCAGAAAATACCTCTTTGCGTTTCTGTGATCCTGATACAACTTCGAGTTTTTGGTATTTCCATTAGAAGAGCAGGAACGTGCTGGTGTTTGCAGCTATTGATAGCCGATGTTGCCGGATTGTGAAAAACTCCCCAGTTTTGGGGGAAAATCTCCTAGAGTTTCTGTGCTCCTAATAAAAATATCTTTAAAAATAGGAAATGTTGCACAATTTGACAACACCGCGTATCAGGGCAAAAAAAATACCTCCTCGCGTTTCTGTGATCCTGATACAAAATTAAAAACTTCGAGTTTTTGATATTTCCATTAGAAAAGCAGGAACGTGCTGGTGTTTTCAGCTCCTGATATGCGGTGTTGCCAGATTGCGAAAAACTCCCCAGTTTTGGGGGAAAAATCTCCTCAAGTTTCTGTGCTCCTAATAAAAATATCTTTAAAAATAGGAAATGTTGCACAATTTGACAACACCGCGTATCAGGGCAGAAAATACCTCCTCGCGATTCTGTGATCCTGATAAAAAATTCAAAACTTCGAGTTTTTGATATTTTCATTAGAAAACATCTATTCGCGTTTCTGTAATGTCAGTTAGAAAAAACATTATTCCTATCCTAAGAGTTGACAAAAGCAAGGACAAATAAAACAAAATAAATAGCTTTAATATTTTTTTAATAAAAAAATATTGTTAGACAATAACTTACATTCTGAATGTACAAGTATTTAATTGAAACTTAAGTTATGAATAGCAGAAATTATTTGTTTTTAGATAGAAGTACTAACTAAGAAAATATGACCCTATGACTATTTCTGAGCTTCAGGACTTGTTCTCAATTCTACTCCTTTGCGCCCTTTGTCCCATAAACTGAATAATCGGAATCTGAATTCACAGACTCTCCACACCACTCTATAAAAAATAAATATTAATTAATTTAAATAATATTATAACATATCAGGTAAGAGTGGAACAAGATTTTTCTGAACTTATCAAGAGACTGGAAAAATTCTTGTGACTGCAATTTTTTTCTTAATACATTGGCACATTATGATCCAATTTTATTTGTTGAAATTTTTATGGCTATTATTTTTCGAGATATAAGAAGACAAGGATTATAACTTTTCTTTTAGTTAAGTGAAGTTTTTCGGCGACGAGCAATGAGCTTTTGTTTGAAACTTCATTTGATGGGTTCGGAAAAATGTTTGGTATGTATTAGTATGGTAAGTATTTTATGCTGTAAGCCTGAATTGGCTTTCTAACTTAAACAGTTCAAAAGGTACTTGTATAGCTATGGCGGATGAAGAGAACCTGGAGCTACAGAACCCTACTGATATTGGCGAAGATCAGGAAATAGAAAGTAATTGTTGTAAATTTTTTTCAGTTGAAAGTCTTTTATAATAATTCAAAAACGGTTGGCCGGTTCGAGAAAAACGGTTTGGCACGTGAAACTTTAGAAGATTACGTACATTTAGTACGTTTACACCGCGTGGACTAAATATTTAGTCCAAGGACCAAATGACGTCACGAGTACTTTCTTGACGGTGTAAACACCTAGGACTATATTTTTGGTCCTCGAATTTGGTTCGAACTAACAAGGGTAGATTAAAACATGTAAATTACGGTGTAAACACTCGAGGACCAAATATCAGAATGGCCAACCAATAAAAATATATGACAGTTGGTAATACTTGACAAAACAACTAACCTCCAAAATTTTGGAAAGAAAATTCATTTCAGGTAAAAATTTATTTTTATTGTAAAATATCTATGTAGAATTATTATTTCCTTTGTATTGTAGAAATGGATTTGCCAAGTACCAGCAAAAATAATGCACTAACGGTTTTGCAAGACATTTCCAATATAAAAAATAAAAAAAGGGGCATAAATTGGAGTGAAAGGGAAACTAGAATAATGTTAGAAATTGCAATTGAAATGGAAATTAATACGCTAATGGATGGAAACAGGTACCGGCACAAAGATATTTACCAGAGTTTGCAACGTCAAATGTCAGAAAAAGGAATCGTAAGATCTCTAGACCAAATTAAAATAAGAATGAAGAAATTAAAAATTTCTTACATAAACTGTAAAAAGGCAAATACTCCTAGCGGACAGGGCCGCACAGACATTCTCTATTATGATCTTCTAGACCGTTTATATGGAAGAAGACCCATTCTTAATGAAAGTGAGGGAATGGACACGATTACTTTCAGCCAAGAAGAGATTCCTGTGCTTCCAGCAGACACCCAAGTGGTTGAAAATGTTGTGATCGAAGAGCAAATTGACCGAGAAATTGATGATAGTAGACTAGCAAGTGAAGTCGAAGAAGAGGTACAAACCCCAAAATCAAAAAAACAAGGTAAGAGTCAAACAGTAACTGTTAATTATGAGAACAAACACAAAGTTTACAACCAAAACTTTTAGACAAACTGGTTGCTTATTTCTCGAAACATGTTAGCATCAGCAGATGATATAAACTGCAGATGATGCTAACATCGTTAGCGAAGCGCTCATCCAGTACGCATACAAATTGTGGTTATAAACTTGCTATTATTGCTTGGTTATAAACTGTATTTGCTCTATCTTCCACAATAGGTTCCATTTTTATGTTAATTATAAATTAGCTGTAAGAGATTACTCAATTATCAGATATTTGTGGTCAATACACATCAAACACCAAAAGTTTTTGATGATCAAATTGAACTATGCCAAATAATTACTACTCTTCTAGCATATATGTAGGTAGTATGCATATTTTAAATTTTTATTTATTGTGTCTGTCAATTGAGCTATTGCTAAACTATTATGTTATTTTTTGTTATATTTTAGGGTGTAGAAAAGAAGGTGGTGGTAGATATACAACCCATGCCCTATTACAATCCTTTGCAGAGACTATAAAAAAAAATCAAGAAAAGTTGGCTCAGCAAAACAGAGAATTCTTGAGTCAAGAATTAGAAAAAACAAAGAAACTTGATCTATTTACATTATTACAATAATAAATTAACAAAGAACTAAAAACCTTCATTTTTATTTTGTCTGAAATAACAAATAAACAAATTACAAAAACAAAACTGACCAAGCCAAAATGTCAGGTTATCACCCTGTTTTCTGTCAAAGTTTGGACCAAATGGCTCCTCCTACTGGACTAAAAAGGTCCTACAAAACTACGGTGTAAACACATGAGCACCAAATCAATTTGGTACCTATTTTAGTACTTGGACTAAATTGGTCCACGCGGTGTAAACAAAGTGATTGTAGATCAGAGACCTTAAGCACAAAATGAAAAAGAACTAAAAATATATACGCACCTCTTTACAAAACTAGTTTTCAGAAATGCTCAGCATCTCTATACTTTTTACCATACAGAGAATCTGGTATATCAGACTCGTTAAGGTTTCTGCACTTCCACAAAGGATCTAATGCCGATTGATAAGTCCTGAATTCAAAGCTCTGCTTACTGGCAATCTTCCGACAGTTTTATGGTGACGATGTACATGATTTGCTTTCATATTTTGGTACTTGAGGCAGACATCATCACAATTAGGGATGCGTCGTTCATGAACGACCCGTTCACAATGACAGGGTCTTTCGAAAGACCCGTGATTGAATCAATCACGCTCTGTGACCCTATCGTTCATATGACCCGAAGACCGGGTGTATATGCGAGCTGTGACAAACACGAACACGAACGAAGTGGTGATCCAGACGGGTTATCTGTCGGTCGACTCGGTCGTGTTAAACTTAAACAAACGGCCCGTTCAACAATCGATCCAATCGCTGATGCAGCGCGTCTTGCTTCGATGGCTTTGAATTGTGGACGGGTTGTAAGCCAGATAAATTTATGCCTTATTTCATTTTACTTTTAGGGTCATCGTAAGCTAACAATAGGCACTTATATAAAGTTAATGATTGTAATTGTGGTTGCTCTGATCTATATTAAATATTTTGTTTTAAAAGGTTCAATTAAATAAAGAAAAACAAAGTATCCAAACGTTCATATTTATTTAGCTAAGCATCTGATCTGATGGATAAATCAATGAGAAAATCAGCATCACGGGTCATATGAACGGGTCTTGATGAACGGGTCATTTTAATGAATGATCTGCTGAGAACCGGGTCTTCCCATCCCTAATCACAATCAATCTCGATGTCACATTAAAAGTGTTAGAGTAGTCAAAAGTGTTTAGTCGCATCTTGCACACTATGTATGTACCTTCAGGGCAAGACATAGTTGTCTATTGCTGGTCGGGATTAGTTAGTTTTGAATCTTCAGACGCTTCTTAAAAGTAAATTCCTTATGTTCCTTATGCGGAGTTCTTTGTGTAACTATAAGAACAAAAAAAGGTATTTTACCTAACTAGCACTTCCTAAAGTTTTCTTTAACGTGTTTATTAAAATAAATTCAACTAGAAACGACATTATTTCAATGTATATTTTAAAAATAATGAAAATACAGTTGTTAAATCAAAACAAAAAAGTTAGGTTAGAAAGCAATAAAGTGAGGTTATGAAAAAGTCAAATACCACATAACCTCAATCGATGATTTTTATAACTCTATTCTAAATCCTGAAACTACGATTTGTCGAGTATTTGAATGCCGCCTCGATGGCCGCCGTGCTCAGTATGACGTACTCTTTAGTAAAACATCTAGGCATCATGCTCCTGTATATATCAAATTTTGGCATTTTATGTCTGTTGCTACATAGCTAATGCCATTACATAAGCAAACCTTCACCAGATTGCTTACAATGCTGCCAATAGCCTAAATGAATGTAACTAAGTGCATTGCCAACACACAATCGCCAAAGCGAAAATCCCTATGCGACAGCTGACGACAAAAATTTCACTAGTGTCAAAACATCACCCGGAGGAGTTGTTTCGTTCCAGAAAACGACGTGAAAACGTTTGAAACGTTGAAAAAATTTGGGTTTCAAACCGCCAAGAGTATTTGAAACGGAGCCGCAACAAGAAAATTCAGTAATATGGATGTTGATCAACCAATGGCGGGCTCATCGGGTTTGTATTGATACACTTTTTCGTTTAGTTTACACCTTTTTTTGGCTCCCGAACGTTCCAAGTATCTATTTGTTATTAATTGAATTGTATTTAGCTTCTTCGGTTATTAAATCTCATTCTTGTATTTGATTTTTTGAAGCATTTATTTATTATTTTTTTGCTTGTGTCTCCTTGCTATGTGGTTTAGCACTTAAATGTTGCATTATTCAGTAATATACTCCAAAATCCATTACTTCATTGTAGTACACGGTTATTATAACATATTCTTCTGCCTAAACATTTATAATATTTACCATGATGACATTCAGATGCTCAGGGACACATTGCTTACCACATCACCCCGTTCTATACAGTAACAGGTAATTTCCAATCATTTTGGTCCTTATTAACAGTGGCCCGATTAATTGTCAATAGAATCAACTTTAATTATAGCCAGAATTGCTTAAATATATCTAAATTTAATGCTAGAAGTAAGCTACATAATGTATACATATTTGCGTTCAAATATTTATTGTCAATTAGGTAGATATTCCTATTGTAAAATGACAAGTACATACTATTATTATTATTAACATAATATTAGATGTTACTTTTATAGAATGATATATCATTGATATATGATGTGTCTAGCTTATACGAGGCTAACACAGTCTTTCTTTAGGTCTGTAAAGAAATTATTACGTGTGGTAAGTGGTGATACTTAACATTATCTGATTACTTTAACCTTCTTCATGTTTTCTTGTTATCAGAGTGGCCACGGAAGAATCCTATTCAAATTCCATAACCAACATAATATGTCAAATTAACTGCATGTGAAAATTAATTTTTCTTAGTTTTTCTTGAGTTTTTAAAACGTAATTTTTAAAGTTTTTTTTTTTAATTTACCAACATGCAGAGAGAACCTGCACATTAATTGTTTTACAGTCAACTACAAGTTGAGTGATGCAGTTTATTATATAAGGATAACGTCACTTTTCATGCTATAGAGGAAAGTAGGTTCTTTTTTCATTAATGGGGAAGATGGGTTTGCAGTCAAATTATTTCAAAGTCAAAAACTGAAAATTATCTTACCTGGACTTGCAAAGTATTTTTCTTTAAGATTGTTGTACTTTTAGAAAAGATGATAGTATTTTAAAGAAGTTGCATCTACTACCCAGCAAGGAATGCATACATTATTTTTTATGTCGAACTTATTTCTGTTATGTGCCTTACTACAGAAAAAAATTGGCCCTCAGATAAACTTAGTCTATAAAGACCGAAATTCAATCCTCATATAGAGAGACTGACGCCTTCCTCCAATCCGAAGCCCCTTCGTTGCCCCTAGCCCTGTGGCGCGGTGGGGCAACGCATATGTTTAATTTACGACGGCATTTGGCTAAATTTACGTTTTATATAGTCATTTTCTTTCAAACCTGTTCGTATCTAATCTAATCTCAAATCCTTTTTATTTATAGGCTTATAGAAAATTCAATTTTAAAACCGAAAAAACCGCAAAAATATAATAAAAGTACCCATTTGGTGTCATTTAACATTAAAAAAGCTTATTTGTCCAGTTCTCACCACTTCGCTAGTGCTCCAAACTCTGCCCAAGATAGACGAAAATAACTCTATGGACAACAAATCGCCGAAAGAAAAAATTGTGCAAATTTTGGATCTGCTCGAGGGTCACGTGGAAAAATTGAGAAAAGAGGCTGCACAGTTGGAGGAGGATAAGGACCAGTTGCTGTCGACGCTGGATTCCGTTAGGCATACTGATTTGATGAATCAGTTGGATGAAAGTAAGTTTTACATGTAGTGTAATGATCTGCACCTTTTCAAGCTTTGCATTGTTGAAGAAATGGCGCCAAATTAGATCCGAAAGTGATATAAGCATGGTTCCTGCGTTTGTCGTTTAAAATGAATGTATCTTTTTTACTAGATGATGCTGATGATATAGCCCGATACGCCGACAGGATAATGAACCGCTGTCAAACGGTGGACGTTCGCGTTTTAACTCAAAGAGATAAGATGCAAGAGGACGCCCTATTTCAAGTAAACCATTTAATCGATGGTCTTGTTATCGATCTTAAGAACGACCACGAGGCTGCTAAACAAAGGTAATTAGTTGTTTTTTGTATGCCAATCGGCACACCATAATGCCTATTTAAATTTTTTGGTATTTTTTTTATTGCCGTATTTTTAATTTCGTTAAAGAATGTGTGGCTCTGCTAGCATGATCAAACCCACTAGATAAAACCTTTTCCTAAATATTTTTACTAGAGATGAGCTTAGCAGCGACTTTCGGGTCACCGGTATTTTTAGCAGCTACTTGCAGCTAAACTCATCGAAATAAGTTAAGGATATTGTGGTTTTTCTGAGAAGAAAGAGTTCAGGAAAAAAGTTGACATACTTCGTACATATAAAAAATTATACCGAGGGGGAACAATTTTGTTGTTAAATTATCCTGATGATTTTCTTCAAAATAATATTTTTGAATATTCCTTATTAGCGAGAGGGGGGGCGCTTAATCCCATTTAATTAATAACGCTTTATTACAGATGCGTTTCCTACGTCAACGCCTGCTCCTCCATCATGGTAGAGGGCGTCATGGACAAGAAATTTGAATCGGCTCTGTTGGGTTGCACCATAGACGACCAGAAACGCGTAAAAAAACGTCTACAGGGCTTGCTGAGCTATTTTGAAAGACTGATGTTTCAGTCTTTCGAGTAAAAGAACTGCTATATTAGGTATTTTGTAATATCCGAGGGTTAGGGTCAGTTGTTCTGGTGTAAAGAAAAAAACGGTTGTCTATTAATGATTATTTGGCAAATTAGGTGTTTTTTTTTTTGGTTTCGCATCGTTGAAATCGAGGGGATTTACGCGCAAGTTGTGGGTTTTAATTATAGCTTACTGTATTTACCTGTATTGGTACAAATCGTCGCAAATATTCAATTTTACTAACGTTTGGACGTTTTTACATCTGATAAAGCCTTTGTTAAGGTCCGCTTGGCTGACTAGTTTATGCACTTGAACTGATTTTTTAAAAACTTGAACGGTTGACCTTTAATATCGGAGACTTAGTAAAGACGGGGGTTCTTTGGTTGTACAATTTATTCCTAGCGTTTCTGTGGTAAGAAGTCGATTTCTTCATATTTGTGTTCGGAAATCCTCTTAAGGGAAAGAAGAATCGTCAAATTAATAAAATTGTAGAAAAAATTAGTTTTGTGAGAATTTTTACAAATAAAATTTTATATTGGCGAGACTGAGATATAGAGAGGCGTACATGTTTCTCCGTCCTTATCTTTTCAAAAAAGTATTCTTTAAGGTGGCGGTCTTGTGAAAAGGGACCGACTCTTGCTGAATAAAAGTTATAAACGGCAACAGCGTAATGGATGCCGTCTCTTGTTAATCTTATTTACTCTTCGTCAACAGTCTGTCTCTTTCCACAAACACGACCTTAAACTGACGAGGATAGGAATGGATCTAATGAATAAGACTGTAAAAAACTTAGGAATCAGCTGAGTATACGGCGAGTTATCAAAAAGTATAGTGATATTTTAACGCGAGCAAGCAACTTTTGTGAATAACTTTTAAAAGAAAATTGTGATCACTAGTGAGTAATATCTATTCTTCTTTTTAAGCCAGAAAACTATGAAGAAATCGGCTAAAAATAAATAATTATAAATTAAGTTACGCTTCATAATTTTAATTCTAAAAAATGCCTTCAATTTAAGGGCGTTTTAGAGACTTAACGTAATACTTTACTTTACAATATACCTCGTACTGTAGTTGTTAACTCTTATGTCATTAAAAACGTAAAATTTACAGTATTAACAAGTTTAATTTTAGTACATACTTATTTATTGATTTTTTTTTTAAATTTCATCTTTCCCTCTTGTATTTCAACTTTCAATATACTGTTCGATATTTATTTTAAATCAATTTTATTTTTCATAATTGTTTTTTTATAATACAGGGTGGAACACTCGGCATTGGGCTCTCATAAGAGATACAACGAAGTTTTTGAGTGTTCCATGTAAAATATTAGAATTAGTCCATCTTTTATAAGCAACAATATTATTAAATCTCTTAAAAATTTATAAAAACGTAAAATTGGCGGATACCGAGCGTTTTTCGATAAAATAAACTGGGAAATTTTTATACGCGCTCGCTGTATACAGGGTGTTCCAAATTCCATGTTGACCGTTAGGATCTCGTAAGTTGATAAGTTGTACAATTTAGTGCCGAGTAAGAAATGTGAAAAAACCCGAGTACTTTCCTGAAAAACGAATTCTGGTTTTTATTTTTTTTGCTTTATTTGAAT
>OZ020195.1:4350110-4360110 GCA_963971165.1 Philopedon plagiatum
GAGTGAGCGAGAGAGCGAGTGAGCGAGTGAGCGAGTGAGCGAGAGAGCGAGTGAGCGAGTGAGCGAGTGAGCGATGTGAGCGAGTGAGCGAGTGAGCGAGTGAGCGAGTGAGCGAGTGAGCGAGTGAGCGAGGTGAGTGAGTGAGAGAGTGAGAGAGTGAGAGAGTGAGCGAGTGAGCGAGTGAGCGCGTGAGCGAGTGAGTGAGTGAGTGAGTGAGTGAGTGAGTGAGTGAGTGAGTGAGTGAGTGAGTGAGTGAGTGAGTGAGTGAGTGAGTGAGTGAGTGAGTGAGTGAGTGAGTGAGTGAGTGAGTGAGTGAGTGAGTGAGTGAGTGAGTGAGTGAGTGAGTGAGTGAGTGAGTGAGTGAGTGAGTGAGTGAGTGAGTGAGTGAGTGAGTGAGTGAGTGAGTGAGTGAGTGAGTGAGTGAGTGAGCGAGTGAGCGAGAGAGCGAGTGAGCGAGAGAGCGAGAGAGCGAGTGAGCGAGAGAGCGAGTGAGCGAGTGAGCGAGTGAGCGAGAGAGCGAGTGAGCGAGTGAGCGAGTGAGCGAGTGAGCGAGTGAGCGAGTGAGCGAGTGAGCGAGTGAGCGAGTGAGTGAGTGAGTGAGTGAGTGAGTGAGTGAGTGAGTGAGAGAGTGAGAGAGTGAGAGAGTGAGTGTGAGAGAGAGTGAGTGAGTGAGTGAGTGAGTGAGTGAGTGAGTGAGCGAGTGAGTGAGTGAGTGAGTGAGCGAGTGAGTGAGCGAGCGAGTGAGCGAGCGAGCGAGTGAGTGAGCGAGTGAGCGAGTGAGTGAGTGAGTGAGTGAGTGAGTGAGTGAGTGAGTGAGTGAGTGAGTGAGCGAGCGAGTGAGTGAGCGAGTGAGCGAGCGAGTGAGTGAGTGAGTGAGTGAGTGAGTGAGTGAGTGAGAGAGTGAGAGAGTGAGAGAGTGAGAGAGTGAGTGAGTGAGTGAGTGAGTGAGTGAATGAGTGAGCGAGTGAGTGAGTGAGTGAGTGAGTGAGTGAGTGAGTGAGTGAGTGAGAGAGTGAGTGTGAGAGAGAGTGAGTGAGTGAGTGAGTGAGTGAGTGAGTGAGTGAGTGAGTGAGTGAGTGAGTGAGTGAGTGAGTGAGTGAGCGAGCGAGTGAGTGAGCGAGTGAGCGAGTGAGTGAGCGAGCGAGTGAGCGAGCGAGCGAGTGAGTGAGTGAGTGAGTGAGAGAGTGAGTGAGTGAGTGAGAGAGTGAGAGAGTGAGTGAGTGAGTGAGTGAGTGAGTGAGTGAGTGAGTGAGTGAGTGAGTGAGTGAGCGAGCGAGTGAGTGAGTGAGTGAGCGAGTGAGCGAGTGAGTGAGCGAGCGAGTGAGTGAGCGAGCGAGTGAGCGAGCGAGCGAGTGAGTGAGAGAGTGAGTGAGTGAGTGAGAGAGTGAGAGAGTGAGAGAGTGAGAGAGTGAGCGAGTGAGCGAGTGAGCGCGTGAGTGAGTGAGTGAGTGAGTGAGTGAGTGAGTGAGTGAGTGAGTGAGTGAGTGAGTGAGTGAGTGAGTGAGTGAGTGAGTGAGTGAGTGAGTGAGTGAGTGAGTGAGTGAGTGAGTGAGTGAGTGAGTGAGTGAGTGAGTGAGTGAGTGAGTGAGTGAGTGAGTGAGTGAGTGAGTGAGTGAGTGAGTGAGTGAGTGAGTGAGTGAGTGAGTGAGTGAGTGAGTGAGTGAGTGAGTGAGTGAGTGAGTGAGTGAGTGAGTGAGTGAGTGAGTGAGTGAGTGAGTGAGTGAGTGAGTGAGCGAGTGAGCGAGTGAGCGAGTGAGCGAGTGAGCGAGTGAGCGAGTGAGCGAGTGAGCGAGTGAGCGAGAGAGTGAGTGAGTGAGTGAGTGAGTGAGTGAGTGAGAGAGTGAGAGAGTGAGAGAGTGAGTGTGAGAGAGAGTGAGTGAGTGAGTGAGTGAGTGAGTGAGTGAGTGAGTGAGTGAGCGAGTGAGTGAGTGAGCGAGCGAGCGAGCGAGTGAGTGAGTGAGTGAGTGAGTGAGAGAGTGAGTGAGTGAGTGAGAGAGTGAGTGAGTGAGTGAGTGAGTGAGTGAGTGAGTGAGTGAGTGAGTGAGTGAGTGAGTGAGTGAGTGAGTGAGTGAGTGAGTGAGTGAGTGAGTGAGTGAGTGAGTGAGCGAGCGAGTGAGCGAGCGAGTGAGCGAGTGAGTGAGCGAGTGAGCGAGTGAGTGAGCGAGCGAGTGAGCGAGCGAGCGAGTGAGTGAGTGAGTGAGTGAGAGAGTGAGTGAGTGAGTGAGAGAGTGAGAGAGTGAGCGAGTGAGCGAGTGAGTGAGTGAGTGAGTGAGTGAGTGAGTGAGAGAGTGAGAGAGTGAGTGAGTGAGTGAGTGAGTGAGAGAGTGAGAGAGTGAGAGAGTGAGAGAGTGAGAGAGTGAGAGTGAGTGAGTGAGTGAGTGAGTGAGTGAGTGAGTGAGTGAGTGAGTGAGAGAGTGAGAGAGTGAGAGAGTGAGAGAGTGAGAGAGTGAGAGAGTGAGAGAGTGAGAGAGTGAGAGTGAGAGAGTGAGAGAGTGAGAGAGTGAGAGAGTGAGAGAGAGAGTGAGTGAGTGAGTGAGTGAGTGAGTGAGTGAGTGAGTGAGTGAGTGAGTGAGTGAGTGAGTGAGTGAGTGAGTGAGTGAGTGAGTGAGTGAGTGAGTGAGTGAGTGAGTGAGTGAGTGAGTGAGTGAGTGAGTGAGTGAGTGAGTGAGTGAGTGAGTGAGTGAGAGAGTGAGAGAGTGAGAGAGTGAGAGAGTGAGAGAGTGAGAGAGTGAGAGAGTGAGAGAGTGAGAGAGTGAGAGAGTGAGAGAGTGAGAGAGTGAGAGAGTGAGAGAGTGAGTGAGAGAGTGAGAGAGTGAGTGAGTGAGTGAGTGAGTGAGTGAGTGAGTGAGTGAGTGAGTGAGTGAGTGAGTGAGTGAGTGAGTGAGTGAGTGAGTGAGTGAGTGAGTGAGTGAGTGAGTGAGTGAGTGAGTGAGTGAGTGAGTGAGTGAGTGAGTGAGTGAGTGAGTGAGTGAGTGAGTGAGTGAGTGAGTGAGTGAGTGAGTGAGTGAGTGAGTGAGTGAGTGAGTGAGTGAGTGAGTGAGTGAGTGAGTGAGTGAGTGAGTGAGTGAGTGAGTGAGTGAGTGAGTGAGTGAGTGAGTGAGTGAGTGAGTGAGTGAGTGAGTGAGTGAGTGAGTGAGTGAGTGAGTGAGTGAGTGAGTGAGTGAGTGAGTGAGTGAGTGAGTGAGTGAGTGAGTGAGTGAGTGAGTGAGTGAGTGAGTGAGTGAGTGAGTGAGTGAGTGAGTGAGTGAGTGAGTGAGTGAGTGAGTGAGTGAGTGAGTGAGTGAGTGAGTGAGTGAGTGAGTGAGTGAGTGAGTGAGTGAGTGAGTGAGTGAGTGAGTGAGTGAGTGAGTGAGTGAGTGAGTGAGTGAGTGAGTGAGTGAGTGAGTGAGTGAGTGAGTGAGTGAGTGAGTGAGTGAGTGAGTGAGTGAGTGAGTGAGTGAGTGAGTGAGTGAGTGAGTGAGTGAGTGAGTGAGTGAGTGAGTGAGTGAGTGAGTGAGTGAGTGAGTGAGTGAGTGAGTGAGTGAGTGAGTGAGTGAGTGAGTGAGTGAGTGAGCGAGTGAGCGAGTGAGCGAGTGAGCGAGTGAGCGAGTGAGCGAGTGAGCGAGTGAGCGAGTGAGCGAGAGAGTGAGTGAGTGAGTGAGTGAGTGAGTGAGTGAGAGAGTGAGAGAGTGAGAGAGTGAGTGTGAGAGAGAGTGAGTGAGTGAGTGAGTGAGTGAGTGAGTGAGTGAGTGAGTGAGCGAGTGAGTGAGTGAGCGAGCGAGCGAGCGAGTGAGTGAGTGAGTGAGTGAGTGAGAGAGTGAGTGAGTGAGTGAGAGAGTGAGTGAGTGAGTGAGTGAGTGAGTGAGTGAGTGAGTGAGTGAGTGAGTGAGTGAGTGAGTGAGTGAGTGAGTGAGTGAGTGAGTGAGTGAGTGAGTGAGTGAGTGAGTGAGTGAGTGAGCGAGCGAGTGAGCGAGCGAGTGAGCGAGTGAGTGAGCGAGTGAGCGAGTGAGTGAGCGAGCGAGTGAGCGAGCGAGCGAGTGAGTGAGTGAGTGAGTGAGAGAGTGAGTGAGTGAGTGAGAGAGTGAGAGAGTGAGCGAGTGAGCGAGTGAGTGAGTGAGTGAGTGAGTGAGTGAGTGAGAGAGTGAGAGAGTGAGTGAGTGAGTGAGTGAGTGAGAGAGTGAGAGAGTGAGAGAGTGAGAGAGTGAGAGAGTGAGAGTGAGTGAGTGAGTGAGTGAGTGAGTGAGTGAGTGAGTGAGTGAGTGAGAGAGTGAGAGAGTGAGAGAGTGAGAGAGTGAGAGAGTGAGAGAGTGAGAGAGTGAGAGAGTGAGAGTGAGAGAGTGAGAGAGTGAGAGAGTGAGAGAGTGAGAGAGAGAGTGAGTGAGTGAGTGAGTGAGTGAGTGAGTGAGTGAGTGAGTGAGTGAGTGAGTGAGTGAGTGAGTGAGTGAGTGAGTGAGTGAGTGAGTGAGTGAGTGAGTGAGTGAGTGAGTGAGTGAGTGAGTGAGTGAGTGAGTGAGTGAGTGAGAGAGTGAGAGAGTGAGAGAGTGAGAGAGTGAGAGAGTGAGAGAGTGAGAGAGTGAGAGAGTGAGAGAGTGAGAGAGTGAGAGAGTGAGAGAGTGAGAGAGTGAGAGAGTGAGTGAGAGAGTGAGAGAGTGAGTGAGTGAGTGAGTGAGTGAGTGAGTGAGTGAGTGAGTGAGTGAGTGAGTGAGTGAGTGAGTGAGTGAGTGAGTGAGTGAGTGAGTGAGTGAGTGAGTGAGTGAGTGAGTGAGTGAGTGAGTGAGTGAGTGAGTGAGTGAGTGAGTGAGTGAGTGAGTGAGTGAGTGAGTGAGTGAGTGAGTGAGTGAGTGAGTGAGTGAGTGTGAGTGAGTGAGTGAGTGAGTGAGTGAGTGAGTGAGTGAGTGAGTGAGTGAGTGAGTGAGTGAGTGAGTGAGTGAGTGAGTGAGTGAGTGAGTGAGTGAGTGAGTGAGTGAGTGAGTGAGTGAGTGAGTGAGTGAGTGAGTGAGTGAGTGAGTGAGTGAGTGAGTGAGTGAGTGAGTGAGTGAGTGAGTGAGTGAGTGAGTGAGTGAGTGAGTGAGTGAGTGAGTGAGTGAGTGAGTGAGTGAGTGAGTGAGTGAGTGAGTGAGTGAGTGAGTGAGTGAGTGAGTGAGTGAGTGAGTGAGTGAGTGAGTGAGTGAGTGAGTGAGTGAGTGAGTGAGTGAGTGAGTGAGTGAGTGAGTGAGTGAGTGAGTGAGTGAGTGAGTGAGTGAGTGAGTGAGTGAGTGAGTGAGTGAGTGAGTGAGTGAGTGAGTGAGTGAGTGAGTGAGTGAGTGAGTGAGTGAGTGAGTGAGTGAGTGAGTGAGTGAGTGAGTGAGTGAGTGAGTGAGTGAGTGAGTGAGTGAGTGAGTGAGTGAGTGAGTGAGTGAGTGAGTGAGTGAGTGAGTGAGTGATGTGAGTGAGTGAGTGAGTGAGTGAGTGAGTGAGTGAGTGATGTGAGTGAGTGAGTGAGTGAGTGAGTGAGTGAGTGAGTGAGTGAGTGAGTGAGTGAGTGAGTGAGTGAGTGAGTGAGTGAGTGAGTGAGTGAGTGAGTGAGTGAGTGAGCGAGCGAGCGAGCGAGCGAGCGAGCGAGCGAGGGAGGGAGTGAGAGAGTGAGAGAGTGAGAGAGTGAGAGAGTGAGAGAGTGAGAGAGTGAGAGAGTGAGTGAGTGAGTGAGTGGGTGAGTGAGTGAGAGAGTGAGAGAGTGAGAGAGTGAGAGAGTGAGAGAGTGAGAGAGTGAGAGAGAGAGAGAGTGAGTGAGTGAGTGAGTGAGTGAGTGAGTGAGTGAGCGAGTGAGTGAGTGAGTGAGTGAGTGAGTGAGTGAGTGAGTGAGTGAGTGAGTGAGTGAGTGAGTGAGTGAGTGAGTGAGTGAGTGAGTGAGTGAGAGAGTGAGAGAGTGAGAGAGTGAGAGAGTGAGAGAGTGAGTGAGTGAGTGAGTGAGTGAGAGAGTGAGAGAGTGAGTGAGTGAGTGAGTGAGTGAGTGAGTGAGTGAGTGAGTGAGTGAGTGAGTGAGTGAGTGAGTGGGTGAGTGAGTGAGTGAGAGAGTGAGAGAGTGAGAGAGTGAGTGAGTGGGTGAGTGAGTGAGTGAGTGAGTGAGTGAGTGAGTGAGTGAGTGAGTGAGCGAGTGAGCGAGTGAGAGAGTGAGTGAGTGAGTGAGTGAGTGAGTGAGTGAGTGAGTGAGTGAGTGAGTGTGTGAGTGAGTGAGTGAGTGAGTGAGTGAGCGAGTGAGCGAATGAGCGAGTGAGCGAGTGAGCGAGTGAGCGAGTGAGTGAGCGAGTGAGTGAGTGAGTGAGTGAGTGAGTGAGTGAGTGAGTGAGTGAGTGAGTGAGTGAGTGAGTGAGTGAGTGAGTGAGTGTGTGAGTGTGTGAGTGAGTGAGTGAGTGTGTGAGTGTGTGAGTGTGAGTGTGTGAGTGTGTGAGTGTGTGAGTGTGTGAGTGTGTGAGTGTGTGAGTGTGTGAGTGAGTGAGTGAGCGAGCGAGTGAGTGAGCGAGTGAGCGAGCGAGTGAGTGAGTGAGTGAGTGAGAGAGTGAGTGAGTGAGTGAGTGAGAGAGTGAGAGAGTGAGAGAGTGAGAGAGTGAGAGAGTGAGTGAGTGAGTGAGTGAGTGAGTGAGTGAGTGAGTGAGTGAGTGAGTGAGTGAGTGAGAGAGTGAGTGAGTGAGTGAGTGAGTGAGAGAGTGAGAGAGTGAGAGAGTGAGAGAGTGAGTGAGTGAGTGAGTGAGTGAGTGAATGAGTGAGCGAGTGAGTGAGTGAGTGAGTGAGTGAGTGAGTGAGTGAGTGAGAGAGTGAGTGTGAGAGAGAGTGAGTGAGTGAGTGAGTGAGTGAGTGAGTGAGTGAGTGAGTGAGTGAGTGAGTGAGTGAGTGAGCGAGCGAGTGAGTGAGCGAGTGAGCGAGTGAGTGAGCGAGCGAGTGAGCGAGCGAGCGAGTGAGTGAGTGAGTGAGTGAGAGAGTGAGTGAGTGAGTGAGAGAGTGAGAGAGTGAGTGAGTGAGTGAGTGAGTGAGTGAGTGAGTGAGTGAGTGAGTGAGTGAGTGAGTGAGCGAGCGAGTGAGTGAGTGAGTGAGCGAGGTGAGCGAGTGAGTGAGCGAGCGAGTGAGTGAGCGAGCGAGTGAGCGAGCGAGCGAGTGAGCGAGTGAGAGAGTGAGTGAGTGAGTGAGAGAGTGAGAGAGTGAGAGAGTGAGAGAGTGAGAGAGTGAGCGAGTGAGCGAGTGAGCGCGTGAGCGAGTGAGTGAGTGAGTGAGTGAGTGAGTGAGTGAGTGAGTGAGTGAGTGAGTGAGTGAGTGAGTGAGTGAGTGAGTGAGTGAGTGAGTGAGTGAGTGAGTGAGTGAGTGAGTGAGTGAGTGAGTGAGTGAGTGAGTGAGTGAGTGAGTGAGTGAGTGAGTGAGTGAGTGAGTGAGTGAGTGAGTGAGTGAGTGAGTGAGTGAGTGAGTGAGTGAGTGAGTGAGTGAGTGAGTGAGTGAGTGAGTGAGTGAGTGAGTGAGTGAGTGAGTGAGTGAGTGAGTGAGTGAGTGAGTGAGTGAGTGAGCGAGTGAGCGAGAGAGCGAGTGAGCGAGAGAGCGAGAGAGCGAGTGAGCGAGAGAGCGAGTGAGCGAGTGAGCGAGTGAGCGAGAGAGCGAGTGAGCGAGTGAGCGAGTGAGCGGAGCGAGTGAGCGAGTGAGCGAGTGAGTGAGTGAGTGAGTGAGTGAGTGAGTGAGTGAGTGAGTGAGTGAGAGAGTGAGAGAGTGAGAGAGTGAGTGTGAGAGAGAGTGAGTGAGTGAGTGAGTGAGTGAGTGAGTGAGTGAGCGAGTGAGTGAGTGAGTGAGTGAGCGAGTGAGTGAGCGAGCGAGTGAGCGAGCGAGCGAGTGAGTGAGCGAGTGAGCGAGTGAGTGAGTGAGTGAGTGAGTGAGTGAGTGAGTGAGTGAGTGAGTGAGTGAGTGAGTGAGTGAGTGAGTGAGCGAGTGAGCGAGCGAGTGAGTGAGTGAGTGAGTGAGAGAGTGAGTGAGTGAGTGAGAGAGTGAGAGAGTGAGAGAGTGAGAGAGTGAGTGAGTGAGTGAGTGAGTGAGTGAGTGAGTGAGTGAGTGAGTGAGTGAGTGAGTGAGTGAGTGAGTGAGTGAGTGAGTGAGTGAGTGAGTGAGTGAGTGAGTGAGTGAGTGAGAGAGTGAGAGAGTGAGAGAGTGAGAGAGTGAGAGAGTGAGAGAGTGAGAGAGTGAGAGAGTGAGAGAGTGAGAGAGTGAGAGAGTGAGAGAGTGAGAGAGTGAGAGAGTGAGAGAGTGAGTGAGTGAGTGAGTGAGTGAGTGAGTGAGTGAGTGAGTGAGTGAGTGAGTGAGTGAGTGAGTGAGTGAGTGAGTGAGTGAGTGAGTGAGTGAGTGAGTGAGTGAGCGAGTGAGCGAGCGAGTGAGTGAGTGAGTGAGTGAGAGAGTGAGTGAGTGAGTGAGAGAGTGAGAGAGTGAGAGAGTGAGAGAGTGAGTGAGTGAGTGAGTGAGTGAGTGAGTGAGTGAGTGAGTGAGTGAGTGAGTGAGAGAGTGAGTGAGTGAGTGAGTGAGTGAGTGAGTGAGAGAGTGAGTGAGTGAATGAGTGAGCGAGTGAGTGAGTGAGTGAGTGAGTGAGTGAGTGAGTGAGTGAGTGAGAGAGTGAGTGTGAGAGAGAGTGAGTGAGTGAGTGAGTGAGTGAGTGAGTGAGTGAGTGAGTGAGTGAGTGAGTGAGTGAGTGAGTGAGTGAGTGAGTGAGTGAGCGAGCGAGTGAGTGAGCGAGTGAGCGAGCGAGTGAGCGAGCGAGCGAGTGAGTGAGTGAGTGAGTGAGAGAGTGAGTGAGTGAGTGAGAGAGTGAGAGAGTGAGTGAGTGAGTGAGTGAGTGAGTGAGTGAGTGAGTGAGTGAGTGAGTGAGCGAGCGAGTGAGTGAGTGAGTGAGCGAGTGAGCGAGTGAGTGAGCGAGCGAGTGAGTGAGCGAGCGAGTGAGCGAGCGAGCGAGTGAGTGAGTGAGAGAGTGAGTGAGTGAGTGAGAGAGTGAGAGAGTGAGCGAGTGAGCGAGTGAGCGCGTGAGTGAGTGAGTGAGTGAGTGAGTGAGTGAGTGAGTGAGTGAGTGAGTGAGTGAGTGAGTGAGTGAGTGAGTGAGTGAGTGAGTGAGTGAGTGAGTGAGTGAGTGAGTGAGTGAGTGAGTGAGTGAGTGAGTGAGTGAGTGAGTGAGTGAGTGAGTGAGTGAGTGAGTGAGTGAGTGAGTGAGTGAGTGAGTGAGTGAGTGAGTGAGTGAGTGAGTGAGTGAGTGAGTGAGTGAGTGAGTGAGTGAGTGAGTGAGTGAGTGAGCGAGTGAGCGAGTGAGCGAGTGAGCGAGTGAGCGAGTGAGCGAGTGAGCGAGAGAGTGAGTGAGTGAGTGAGTAAGTGAGTGAGTGAGAGAGTGAGAGAGTGAGAGAGTGAGTGTGAGAGAGAGTGAGTGAGTGAGTGAGTGTGTGAGTGTGTGAGTGTGTGAGTGTGTGAGTGTGTGAGTGAGTGAGTGAGCGAGCGAGTGAGTGAGCGAGTGAGCGAGCGAGTGAGTGAGTGAGTGAGTGAGAGAGTGAGTGAGTGAGTGAGAGAGTGAGAGAGTGAGAGAGTGAGAGAGTGAGAGAGTGAGTGAGTGAGTGAGTGAGTGAGTGAGTGAGTGAGTGAGTGAGTGAGTGAGTGAGTGAGAGAGTGAGTGAGTGAGTGAGTGAGTGAGAGAGTGAGAGAGTGAGAGAGTGAGAGAGTGAGTGAGTGAGTGAGTGAGTGAGTGAATGAGTGAGCGAGTGAGTGAGTGAGTGAGTGAGTGAGTGAGTGAGTGAGTGAGTGAGAGAGTGAGTGTGAGAGAGAGTGAGTGAGTGAGTGAGTGAGTGAGTGAGTGAGTGAGTGAGTGAGTGAGTGAGTGAGTGAGTGAGTGAGCGAGCGAGTGAGTGAGCGAGTGAGCGAGTGAGTGAGCGAGCGAGTGAGCGAGCGAGCGAGTGAGTGAGTGAGTGAGTGAGAGAGTGAGTGAGTGAGTGAGAGAGTGAGAGAGTGAGTGAGTGAGTGAGTGAGTGAGTGAGTGAGTGAGTGA
>OZ020195.1:4367610-4372610 GCA_963971165.1 Philopedon plagiatum
GTGAGTGAGTGAGTGAGTGAGTGAGTGAGTGAGTGAGTGAGTGAGTGAGTGAGTGAGTGAGTGAGTGAGTGAGTGAGTGAGTGAGTGAGTGAGTGAGTGAGTGAGTGAGTGAGTGAGTGAGTGAGTGAGTGAGTGAGTGAGTGAGTGAGTGAGTGAGTGAGTGAGTGAGTGAGTGAGTGAGTGAGTGAGTGAGTGAGTGAGTGAGTGAGTGAGTGAGTGAGTGAGTGAGTGAGTGAGTGAGTGAGTGAGTGAGTGAGTGAGTGAGTGAGTGAGTGAGTGAGTGAGTGAGTGAGTGAGTGAGTGAGTGAGTGAGTGAGTGAGTGAGTGAGTGAGTGAGTGAGTGAGTGAGTGAGTGAGTGAGTGAGTGAGTGAGTGAGTGAGTGAGTGAGTGAGTGAGTGAGTGAGTGAGTGAGTGAGTGAGTGAGTGAGTGAGTGAGTGAGTGAGTGAGTGAGTGAGTGAGTGAGTGAGTGAGTGAGTGAGTGAGTGAGTGAGTGAGTGAGTGAGTGAGTGAGTGAGTGAGTGAGTGAGTGAGTGAGTGAGTGAGTGAGTGAGTGAGTGAGTGAGTGAGTGAGTGAGTGAGTGAGTGAGTGAGTGAGTGAGTGAGTGAGTGAGTGAGTGAGTGAGTGAGTGAGTGAGTGAGTGAGTGAGCGAGTGAGCGAGTGAGCGAGTGAGCGAGTGAGCGAGTGAGCGAGTGAGCGAGTGAGCGAGTGAGCGAGAGAGTGAGTGAGTGAGTGAGTGAGTGAGTGAGTGAGAGAGTGAGAGAGTGAGAGAGTGAGTGTGAGAGAGAGTGAGTGAGTGAGTGAGTGAGTGAGTGAGTGAGTGAGTGAGTGAGCGAGTGAGTGAGTGAGCGAGCGAGCGAGCGAGTGAGTGAGTGAGTGAGTGAGTGAGAGAGTGAGTGAGTGAGTGAGAGAGTGAGTGAGTGAGTGAGTGAGTGAGTGAGTGAGTGAGTGAGTGAGTGAGTGAGTGAGTGAGTGAGTGAGTGAGTGAGTGAGTGAGTGAGTGAGTGAGTGAGTGAGTGAGTGAGTGAGTGAGCGAGCGAGTGAGCGAGCGAGTGAGCGAGTGAGTGAGCGAGTGAGCGAGTGAGTGAGCGAGCGAGTGAGCGAGCGAGCGAGTGAGTGAGTGAGTGAGTGAGAGAGTGAGTGAGTGAGTGAGAGAGTGAGAGAGTGAGCGAGTGAGCGAGTGAGTGAGTGAGTGAGTGAGTGAGTGAGTGAGAGAGTGAGAGAGTGAGTGAGTGAGTGAGTGAGTGAGAGAGTGAGAGAGTGAGAGAGTGAGAGAGTGAGAGAGTGAGAGTGAGTGAGTGAGTGAGTGAGTGAGTGAGTGAGTGAGTGAGTGAGTGAGAGAGTGAGAGAGTGAGAGAGTGAGAGAGTGAGAGAGTGAGAGAGTGAGAGAGTGAGAGAGTGAGAGTGAGAGAGTGAGAGAGTGAGAGAGTGAGAGAGTGAGAGAGAGAGTGAGTGAGTGAGTGAGTGAGTGAGTGAGTGAGTGAGTGAGTGAGTGAGTGAGTGAGTGAGTGAGTGAGTGAGTGAGTGAGTGAGTGAGTGAGTGAGTGAGTGAGTGAGTGAGTGAGTGAGTGAGTGAGTGAGTGAGTGAGTGAGTGAGTGAGAGAGTGAGAGAGTGAGAGAGTGAGAGAGTGAGAGAGTGAGAGAGTGAGAGAGTGAGAGAGTGAGAGAGTGAGAGAGTGAGAGAGTGAGAGAGTGAGAGAGTGAGTGAGTGAGTGAGAGAGTGAGAGAGTGAGTGAGTGAGTGAGTGAGTGAGTGAGTGAGTGAGTGAGTGAGTGAGTGAGTGAGTGAGTGAGTGAGTGAGTGAGTGAGTGAGTGAGTGAGTGAGTGAGTGAGTGAGTGAGTGAGTGAGTGAGTGAGTGAGTGAGTGAGTGAGTGAGTGAGTGAGTGAGTGAGTGAGTGAGTGAGTGAGTGAGTGAGTGAGTGAGTGAGTGAGTGAGTGAGTGAGTGAGTGAGTGAGTGAGTGAGTGAGTGAGTGAGTGAGTGAGTGAGTGAGTGAGTGAGTGAGTGAGTGAGTGAGTGAGTGAGTGAGTGAGTGAGTGAGTGAGTGAGTGAGTGAGTGAGTGAGTGAGTGAGTGAGTGAGTGAGTGAGTGAGTGAGTGAGTGAGTGAGTGAGTGAGTGAGTGAGTGAGTGAGTGAGTGAGTGAGTGAGTGAGTGAGTGAGTGAGTGAGTGAGTGAGTGAGTGAGTGAGTGAGTGAGTGAGTGAGTGAGTGAGTGAGTGAGTGAGTGAGTGAGTGAGTGAGTGAGTGAGTGAGTGAGTGAGTGAGTGAGTGAGTGAGTGAGTGAGTGAGTGAGTGAGTGAGTGAGTGAGTGAGTGAGTGAGTGAGTGAGTGAGTGAGTGAGTGAGTGAGTGAGTGAGTGAGTGAGTGAGTGAGTGAGTGAGTGAGTGAGTGAGTGAGTGAGTGAGTGAGTGAGTGAGTGAGTGAGTGAGTGAGTGAGTGAGTGAGTGAGTGAGTGAGTGAGTGAGTGAGTGAGTGAGTGAGTGAGTGAGTGAGTGAGTGAGTGAGTGAGTGAGTGAGTGAGTGAGTGAGTGAGTGAGTGAGTGAGTGAGTGAGTGAGTGAGTGAGTGAGTGAGTGAGTGAGTGAGTGAGTGAGTGAGTGAGTGAGTGAGTGAGTGAGTGAGTGAGTGAGTGAGTGAGTGAGTGAGCGAGCGAGCGAGCGAGCGAGCGAGCGAGCGAGGGAGGGAGTGAGAGAGTGAGAGAGTGAGAGAGTGAGAGAGTGAGAGAGTGAGAGAGTGAGAGAGTGAGTGAGTGAGTGAGTGGGTGAGTGAGTGAGAGAGTGAGAGAGTGAGAGAGTGAGAGAGTGAGAGAGTGAGAGAGTGAGAGAGAGAGAGAGTGAGTGAGTGAGTGAGTGAGTGAGTGAGTGAGTGAGCGAGTGAGTGAGTGAGTGAGTGAGTGAGTGAGTGAGTGAGTGAGTGAGTGAGTGAGTGAGTGAGTGAGTGAGTGAGTGAGTGAGTGAGTGAGTGAGTGAGAGAGTGAGAGAGTGAGAGAGTGAGAGAGTGAGAGAGTGAGTGAGTGAGTGAGTGAGTGAGAGAGTGAGAGAGTGAGTGAGTGAGTGAGTGAGTGAGTGAGTGAGTGAGTGAGTGAGTGAGTGAGTGAGTGAGTGAGTGGGTGAGTGAGTGAGTGAGAGAGTGAGAGAGTGAGAGAGTGAGTGAGTGGGTGAGTGAGTGAGTGAGTGAGTGAGTGAGTGAGTGAGTGAGTGAGTGAGCGAGTGAGCGAGTGAGAGAGTGAGTGAGTGAGTGAGTGAGTGAGTGAGTGAGTGAGTGAGTGAGTGAGTGAGTGAGTGAGTGAGTGAGTGAGTGAGTGAGTGAGTGAGTGTGTGAGTGAGTGAGTGAGTGAGTGAGTGAGCGAGTGAGCGAATGAGCGAGTGAGCGAGTGAGCGAGTGAGCGAGTGAGTGAGCGAGTGAGTGAGTGAGTGAGTGAGTGAGTGAGTGAGTGAGTGAGTGAGTGAGTGAGTGAGTGAGTGTGTGAGTGTGTGAGTGAGTGAGTGAGTGTGTGAGTGTGTGAGTGTGTGAGTGTGTGAGTGTGTGAGTGTGTGAGTGTGTGAGTGTGTGAGTGTGTGAGTGTGTGAGTGAGTGAGTGAGCGAGCGAGTGAGTGAGCGAGTGAGCGAGCGAGTGAGTGAGTGAGTGAGTGAGAGAGTGAGTGAGTGAGTGAGAGAGTGAGAGAGTGAGAGAGTGAGAGAGTGAGAGAGTGAGTGAGTGAGTGAGTGAGTGAGTGAGTGAGTGAGTGAGTGAGTGAGTGAGTGAGTGAGAGAGTGAGTGAGTGAGTGAGTGAGTGAGAGAGTGAGAGAGTGAGAGAGTGAGAGAGTGAGTGAGTGAGTGAGTGAGTGAGTGAATGAGTGAGCGAGTGAGTGAGTGAGTGAGTGAGTGAGTGAGTGAGTGAGTGAGAGAGTGAGTGTGAGAGAGAGTGAGTGAGTGAGTGAGTGAGTGAGTGAGTGAGTGAGTGAGTGAGTGAGTGAGTGAGTGAGTGAGCGAGCGAGTGAGTGAGCGAGTGAGCGAGTGAGTGAGCGAGCGAGTGAGCGAGCGAGCGAGTGAGTGAGTGAGTGAGTGAGAGAGTGAGTGAGTGAGTGAGAGAGTGAGAGAGTGAGTGAGTGAGTGAGTGAGTGAGTGAGTGAGTGAGTGAGTGAGTGAGTGAGTGAGTGAGCGAGCGAGTGAGTGAGTGAGTGAGCGAGTGAGCGAGTGAGTGAGCGAGCGAGTGAGTGAGCGAGCGAGTGAGCGAGCGAGCGAGTGAGCGAGTGAGAGAGTGAGTGAGTGAGTGAGAGAGTGAGAGAGTGAGAGAGTGAGAGAGTGAGAGAGTGAGCGAGTGAGCGAGTGAGCGCGTGAGCGAGTGAGTGAGTGAGTGAGTGAGTGAGTGAGTGAGTGAGTGAGTGAGTGAGTGAGTGAGTGAGTGAGTGAGTGAGTGAGTGAGTGAGTGAGTGAGTGAGTGAGTGAGTGAGTGAGTGAGTGAGTGAGTGAGTGAGTGAGTGAGTGAGTGAGTGAGTGAGTGAGTGAGTGAGTGAGTGAGTGAGTGAGTGAGTGAGTGAGTGAGTGAGTGAGTGAGTGAGTGAGTGAGTGAGTGAGTGAGTGAGTGAGTGAGTGAGTGAGTGAGTGAGTGAGTGAGTGAGTGAGTGAGTGAGTGAGTGAGTGAGTGAGTGAGTGAGTGAGTGAGCGAGTGAGCGAGAGAGCGAGTGAGCGAGAGAGCGAGAGAGCGAGTGAGCGAGAGAGCGAGTGAGCGAGTGAGCGAGTGAGCGAGAGAGCGAGTGAGCGAGTGAGCGAGTGAGCGAGTGAGCGAGTGAGCGAGTGAGCGAGTGAGCGAGTGAGCGAGTGAGTGAGTGAGTGAGTGAGTGAGTGAGTGAGTGAGTGAGTGAGTGAGAGAGTGAGAGAGTGAGAGAGTGAGTGTGAGAGAGAGTGAGTGAGTGAGTGAGTGAGTGAGTGAGTGAGTGAGCGAGTGAGTGAGTGAGTGAGTGAGCGAGTGAGTGAGCGAGCGAGTGAGCGAGCGAGCGAGTGAGTGAGCGAGTGAGCGA
>OZ020195.1:4377610-4382610 GCA_963971165.1 Philopedon plagiatum
GTGAGTGAGAGAGTGAGTGTGAGAGAGAGTGAGTGAGTGAGTGAGTGAGTGAGTGAGTGAGTGAGTGAGTGAGTGAGTGAGTGAGTGAGTGAGTGAGTGAGTGAGTGAGTGAGCGAGCGAGTGAGTGAGCGAGTGAGTGAGCGAGCGAGTGAGCGAGCGAGCGAGTGAGTGAGTGAGTGAGTGAGAGAGTGAGTGAGTGAGTGAGAGAGTGAGAGAGTGAGTGAGTGAGTGAGTGAGTGAGTGAGTGAGTGAGTGAGTGAGTGAGTGAGCGAGCGAGTGAGTGAGTGAGTGAGCGAGTGAGCGAGTGAGTGAGCGAGCGAGTGAGTGAGCGAGCGAGTGAGCGAGCGAGCGAGTGAGTGAGTGAGAGAGTGAGTGAGTGAGTGAGAGAGTGAGAGAGTGAGCGAGTGAGCGAGTGAGCGCGTGAGTGAGTGAGTGAGTGAGTGAGTGAGTGAGTGAGTGAGTGAGTGAGTGAGTGAGTGAGTGAGTGAGTGAGTGAGTGAGTGAGTGAGTGAGTGAGTGAGTGAGTGAGTGAGTGAGTGAGTGAGTGAGTGAGTGAGTGAGTGAGTGAGTGAGTGAGTGAGTGAGTGAGTGAGTGAGTGAGTGAGTGAGTGAGTGAGTGAGTGAGTGAGTGAGTGAGTGAGTGAGTGAGTGAGTGAGTGAGTGAGTGAGTGAGTGAGTGAGTGAGTGAGTGAGTGAGTGAGCGAGTGAGCGAGTGAGCGAGTGAGCGAGTGAGCGAGTGAGCGAGTGAGCGAGAGAGTGAGTGAGTGAGTGAGTAAGTGAGTGAGTGAGAGAGTGAGAGAGTGAGAGAGTGAGTGTGAGAGAGAGTGAGTGAGTGAGTGAGTGAGTGAGTGAGTGAGTGAGTGAGTGAGTGAGTGAGTGAGCGAGCGAGTGAGTGAGTGAGTGAGTGAGTGAGAGAGTGAGAGAGTGAGTGAGAGAGTGAGAGAGTGAGTGAGTGAGTGAGTGAGTGAGTGAGTGAGTGAGTGAGTGAGTGAGTGAGTGAGTGAGTGAGTGAGTGAGTGAGTGAGTGAGTGAGTGAGCGAGCGAGTGAGTGAGCGAGTGAGCGAGTGAGTGAGCGAGCGAGTGAGCGAGCGAGCGAGTGAGTGAGTGAGTGAGTGAGAGAGTGAGAGAGTGAGTGAGAGAGTGAGAGAGTGAGTGAGTGAGTGAGTGAGTGAGTGAGTGAGTGAGTGAGTGAGTGAGTGAGTGAGTGAGTGAGTGAGTGAGTGAGTGAGTGAGTGAGTGAGTGAGTGAGTGAGTGAGTGAGTGAGTGAGTGAGTGAGCGAGCGAGTGAGTGAGTGAGTGAGTGAGTGAGAGAGTGAGAGAGTGAGTGAGAGAGTGAGAGAGTGAGTGAGTGAGTGAGTGAGTGAGTGAGTGAGTGAGTGAGTGAGTGAGTGAGTGAGTGAGTGAGTGAGTGAGTGAGTGAGTGAGTGAGTGAGTGAGTGAGTGAGTGAGTGAGTGAGTGAGTGAGTGAGTGAGTGAGTGAGTGAGTGAGTGAGTGAGTGAGTGAGTGAGTGAGTGAGTGAGTGAGTGTGTGAGTGTGTGAGTGTGTGAGTGTGTGAGTGTGTGAGTGTGTGAGTGTGTGAGTGTGTGAGTGAGTGAGTGAGCGAGCGAGTGAGTGAGCGAGTGAGCGAGCGAGTGAGTGAGTGAGTGAGTGAGAGAGTGAGTGAGTGAGTGAGAGAGTGAGAGAGTGAGAGAGTGAGAGAGTGAGAGAGTGAGTGAGTGAGTGAGTGAGTGAGTGAGTGAGTGAGTGAGTGAGTGAGTGAGAGAGTGAGTGAGTGAGTGAGTGAGTGAGAGAGTGAGAGAGTGAGAGAGTGAGAGAGTGAGTGAGTGAGTGAGTGAATGAGTGAGCGAGTGAGTGAGTGAGTGAGTGAGTGAGTGAGTGAGTGAGAGAGTGAGTGTGAGAGAGAGTGAGTGAGTGAGTGAGTGAGTGAGTGAGTGAGTGAGTGAGTGAGTGAGTGAGTGAGTGAGTGAGTGAGCGAGCGAGTGAGTGAGCGAGTGAGCGAGTGAGTGAGCGAGTGAGCGAGTGAGTGAGCGAGCGAGTGAGCGAGCGAGCGAGTGAGTGAGTGAGTGAGTGAGAGAGTGAGTGAGTGAGTGAGAGAGTGAGAGAGTGAGTGAGTGAGTGAGTGAGTGAGTGAGTGAGTGAGTGAGTGAGTGAGTGAGTGAGTGAGTGAGCGAGCGAGTGAGTGAGTGAGTGAGCGAGTGAGCGAGTGAGTGAGCGAGCGAGTGAGTGAGCGAGCGAGTGAGCGAGCGAGCGAGTGAGTGAGTGAGAGAGTGAGTGAGTGAGTGAGAGAGTGAGAGAGTGAGAGAGTGAGAGAGTGAGCGAGTGAGCGAGTGAGCGCGTGAGCGAGTGAGTGAGTGAGTGAGTGAGTGAGTGAGTGAGTGAGTGAGTGAGTGAGTGAGTGAGTGAGTGAGTGAGTGAGTGAGTGAGTGAGTGAGTGAGTGAGTGAGTGAGTGAGTGAGTGAGTGAGTGAGTGAGTGAGTGAGTGAGTGAGTGAGTGAGTGAGTGAGTGAGTGAGTGAGTGAGTGAGTGAGTGAGTGAGTGAGTGAGTGAGTGAGTGAGTGAGTGAGTGAGTGAGCGAGTGAGCGAGAGAGCGAGTGAGCGAGAGAGCGAGAGAGCGAGTGAGCGAGAGAGCGAGTGAGCGAGTGAGCGAGTGAGCGAGTGAGCGAGTGAGCGAGTGAGCGAGTGAGCGAGTGAGCGAGTGAGCGAGTGAGCGAGTGAGTGAGTGAGTGAGTGAGTGAGTGAGTGAGTGAGTGAGTGAGTGAGAGAGTGAGAGAGTGAGAGAGTGAGAGAGTGAGTGTGAGAGAGAGTGAGTGAGTGAGTGAGTGAGTGAGTGAGTGAGTGAGCGAGTGAGTGAGTGAGTGAGTGAGCGAGTGAGTGAGCGAGCGAGTGAGCGAGCGAGCGAGTGAGTGAGCGAGTGAGCGAGTGAGTGAGTGAGTGAGTGAGTGAGTGAGTGAGTGAGTGAGTGAGTGAGTGAGTGAGTGAGCGAGTGAGCGAGCGAGTGAGTGAGTGAGTGAGTGAGAGAGTGAGTGAGTGAGTGAGAGAGTGAGAGAGTGAGAGAGTGAGAGAGTGAGTGAGTGAGTGAGTGAGTGAGTGAGTGAGTGAGTGAGTGAGTGAGAGAGTGAGTGAGTGAGTGAGTGAGTGAGTGAGTGAGAGAGTGAGTGAGTGAATGAGTGAGCGAGTGAGTGAGTGAGTGAGTGAGTGAGTGAGTGAGTGAGTGAGTGAGAGAGTGAGTGTGAGAGAGAGTGAGTGAGTGAGTGAGTGAGTGAGTGAGTGAGTGAGTGAGTGAGTGAGTGAGTGAGTGAGTGAGTGAGTGAGTGAGTGAGTGAGCGAGCGAGTGAGTGAGCGAGTGAGTGAGCGAGCGAGTGAGCGAGCGAGCGAGTGAGTGAGTGAGTGAGTGAGAGAGTGAGTGAGTGAGTGAGAGAGTGAGAGAGTGAGTGAGTGAGTGAGTGAGTGAGTGAGTGAGTGAGTGAGTGAGTGAGTGAGTGAGTGAGTGAGCGAGCGAGTGAGTGAGTGAGTGAGCGAGTGAGCGAGTGAGTGAGCGAGCGAGTGAGTGAGCGAGCGAGTGAGCGAGCGAGCGAGTGAGTGAGTGAGAGAGTGAGTGAGTGAGTGAGAGAGTGAGAGAGTGAGAGAGTGAGCGAGTGAGCGAGTGAGCGCGTGAGTGAGTGAGTGAGTGAGTGAGTGAGTGAGTGAGTGAGTGAGTGAGTGAGTGAGTGAGTGAGTGAGTGAGTGAGTGAGTGAGTGAGTGAGTGAGTGAGTGAGTGAGTGAGTGAGTGAGTGAGTGAGTGAGTGAGTGAGTGAGTGAGTGAGTGAGTGAGTGAGTGAGTGAGTGAGTGAGTGAGTGAGTGAGTGAGTGAGTGAGTGAGTGAGTGAGTGAGTGAGTGAGTGAGCGAGTGAGCGAGTGAGCGAGTGAGCGAGTGAGCGAGTGAGCGAGAGAGTGAGTGAGTGAGTGAGTAAGTGAGTGAGTGAGAGAGTGAGAGAGTGAGAGAGTGAGTGTGAGAGAGAGTGAGTGAGTGAGTGAGTGAGTGAGTGAGTGAGTGAGTGAGTGAGTGAGTGAGTGAGTGAGCGAGCGAGCGAGCGAGTGAGTGAGTGAGTGAGTGAGTGAGAGAGTGAGTGAGTGAGTGAGAGAGTGAGAGAGTGAGTGAGTGAGTGAGTGAGTGAGTGAGTGAGTGAGTGAGTGAGTGAGTGAGTGAGTGAGTGAGCGAGCGAGTGAGTGAGCGAGTGAGCGAGTGAGTGAGCGAGCGAGTGAGCGAGCGAGCGAGTGAGTGAGTGAGTGAGTGAGAGAGTGAGTGAGTGAGTGAGAGAGTGAGAGAGTGAGCGAGTGAGCGAGTGAGTGAGTGAGTGAGTGAGTGAGTGAGTGAGAGAGTGAGAGAGTGAGTGAGTGAGTGAGTGAGAGAGTGAGAGAGTGAGAGTGAGTGAGTGAGTGAGTGAGTGAGTGAGTGAGTGAGTGAGTGAGTGAGAGAGTGAGAGAGTGAGAGAGTGAGAGAGTGAGAGAGTGAGAGAGTGAGAGAGTGAGAGAGTGAGAGAGTGAGAGAGTGAGAGTGAGAGAGTGAGAGTGAGAGAGTGAGAGAGTGAGCGAGTGAGCGAGTGAGTGAGTGAGTGAGTGAGTGAGTGAGTGAGAGAGTGAGTGAGTGAGTGAGTGAGTGAGTGAGTGAGTGAGTGAGTGAGTGAGTGAGTGAGTGAGTGAGTGAGTGAGTGAGTGAGTGAGTGAGTGAGTGAGTGAGTGAGTGAGTGAGTGAGTGAGTGAGTGAGTGAGTGAGTGAGTGAGTGAGTGAGTGAGTGAGTGAGTGAGTGAGTGAGTGAGTGAGTGAGTGAGTGAGTGAGTGAGTGAGTGAGTGAGTGAGTGAGTGAGTGAGTGAGTGAGTGAGTGAAGTGAGTGAGTGAGTGAGTGAGTGAGTGAGTGAGTGAGTGAGTGAGTGAGTGAGTGAGTGAGTGAGTGAGTGAGTGAGTGAGTGAGTGAGTGAGTGAGTGAGTGAGCGAGCGAGCGAGCGAGCGAGCGAGCGAG